>JASCZI010151054.1:71713-83192 GCA_036250425.1 Stylosanthes scabra | reverse complement strand
ATCAAGTGACCATTTCTCATTACTAGAATGAGGAGTTGGACTTCTCTCGGAACCTCCCTCTGTTCCTCCAGCATTTGAAGAGCCATCACCAGATGTCGATTTCTTGACACTTTTTAATCTCTCCCTAAGATTGTAGTTTGCCCCAACCTGATCATCATACATGCAAGGATGCATCTTCTGGCTCTGAAAACGAAAAAATATATTGATTTTAATTTGATGTCACAAATAAATTTCCACTTTTTTAATGGTAACAGGTAGCACAACTGTATCAATGAGATAAACATTCAGTATATATTATCTGAAAAGTAAGCATTCATCTCTACCAAGAACTTTTTAATTGTTGAATATCAAGTGAGTTGGAAAATGGCTAAAAAATCGATTTACAATGTCCATTCTAAAAAAGAGATAGCATGCATAAATCAGATACTGTATCCAAGGTAAATGCTAATATAAATTTCAGGTCGAAAGATGAATAAATTTGTTGCACAAGACCATGTTAGAGTACAACAATTCTAAGCACAATAATGAAACTATGAAAGCATACAATACAATGAAAAAGGGACCGGAAATTTGAATCTTACAATACAAAACCAGCATCCACGATTCCATATACAAATACAATCAACAACAAATGGCTAATTACGAGAGGGCAACAAGTTACAAAGATATAAAAATTTCGAATTGCATAGAAGACATTAAATCAATTAATCATTCAGGGAAAAGGTATGTATTCATGCTCAGTTTTCATGGAATTGTCTCAGCATAAAACAATGTCACTAGTTATCTTAACGAAAAACTAAAGGCTCATATTTTCAGGATTACCTGCCAACTAGAGTGATCACTTTTCAAAAAGACAGCTTCCCGGAACAATAATGCCTGCTTCCAGATCTCTTCACTACCATATGACTTCCACTTTGACTTTTCGGGCATTGAACCGACAGCAGGATCACAAGGATTCTTAGCCGTATCAATAATCCAGCGTAGCATTTCCGACATAGATTCTCTCTTCCTCTTTCGACCAGAGCTCCCTTTACTAACACTTTCTTCTTCATCGCTATCACACTTCTTGCCACCATCCGAAACTCCAGTCATGCTGTTCACTGCATCAGATGAATCCACTCCTGATGTTTTACTTCCATTCGAATGGTTGAGTCTATCCATTGCATAATTACGGCTGCATAAGTTTCCAACGCTAGGCACATTTGTCTTACGGTCGAGTGAGTTCAAATCAACAATTTTCTTGGAACCACTGAGCTCTGGATTCAAGCACCTAACTCTATTAGTTCTACACAACTTCCTCCCATCTAGTAAGTCGCGCACACTCTCAATATTGTCCCCCGCCTCTTCTTCGCTGCAAACATCCAACAATATATCAGCTTGCAACTCCATCAGTCAACCAAAACAAACCCTACCACTCACCAAACCACACTCACAGAAGAACTCACTATCAGAAACATTCTTCAGCCATGTCTCTAGTGTACTCAAATATTTACTTCAAGCAATTTCCACAGAGAGACCAACATTCACAAGTGCCCCAACACAATCCCACAACAACCTTTCTCCTTCACCAACATGAATAGCTTACAAAATCCACAAGTTCTCCATTTCTCATAATCTTTCCTGCCCTAGATCCCATTCAGATAAAAAACACACAGGAATTTATCAAAACAACAAACACCTCATATGCATCAGTGCCAACTTCACCTTCAATCCCTTCTTTAAGCTTTTAGCAAAATCCAAGACAATCCAGCATCGGACATTGACCACCCTGCCATGTATATATCAGATTCAAATCCACAAACCTAATGAATCATGCTAAAAAGGTTCCATTTTTAACTTTTATACACCAACCCAAAAAAGAGAAAAGAAAAAAACAACAAAGAAGCTTCTTTATAAAAGAAAAGGACTCCGAAGTGAAGCATTCAAAGTGAGGATTAAGAAGAAGGTACCGATTAAGAATCATAGAACAGTTCTTTCTTTCTCTCTCTATACCTAGATGTGCAGATATAGATATATAGGGAGAAAGAATTTTAGGGTGTCCCGCGCTATGTTTCTCGGTCTAGAAAAAGAAAAGAACCTTAAATTGCAGGTGGCATCTATGGGGAAAGGAAGAGAGAGAGAAAGAGAGTGAAGGGGCCAAAGTTCAAGTTTTGAACAGATACAGACCCCTCTTCTTCAAAAAAAATATTGCAAGTATTTGGGGTTTTCAAAATCTGAAAATGATTTGCAGGAAAAATATTTGTTATTGAAAAAATAGGTTTTTCTTTTCTTATCTCCCTTTTCTTCCTCCCAACAAAACCAATGAGATTCTAATCTTCCATTTCAGATGAAAAAAAAAAAATCAAAATTTTCCCCAATGGAAGTGGAAAAATAATTTTAGGAGAAAAATTAAAGAAAGAAAGAAAGAGATTAGAAGAAAAAGAAGGCATACCTGTGTATAGAGGGGGAGAGAGTAGGAGAATAAAGAGTAAAATTTGTAGCCCTATTTGTGTGACTCTCTATTGACCTTTTGCAACCACTTCACTCTTAAATGATGGTTGATGAATGGAATGGAATTGTATTTTTAGCCCTCAAAGCCCTTGATTATATAATAATTTTTTTTTCTTTTGTGGTGAAAAAAAAAATGATAGATGCATAGAAAATATCTTATAAAGAAAAATACTAAAATGACCCTCGACAATTACAGCAAAAGACAATGAGATTTAAAAAAAAGTATTTTTGGTCGTGCTCTTCCGATCGTGAGATGTTTTGCTTTCACACTCTCACTAGAAAAAAGAACATGGGCCGGAAAGCCTCCAAATAAAAAATTGGGTACGAATGGAATTTAATATTGGGAACTTCGTGGTCCCTAGAGTAATTGTTAGAGTCTGAGTCGATACTTATTCTTTAAGATCTAAGGGTGTGTTTGATTTGTGTTTCATTTTTTATTTTCATTTTTAGTGTTTTTTGTTTTTTAGATTTTGTGACGAAAAAAGAGAAAATAGTGAAAATAACGAAATCCTCTGTTTTCTCTTTTTTCTTGTTGTTTTCTGCTATTTTTTTTTTTACAAAATTAAAAAAATAGAAAACGTTGAAAATAAATAAAAACAGAGACCAAACGCACCCAAATATATATATTTTTTAATCTGTATAAAAAAATATAATCTATACACAAAAATAAGTTAAATATTATTGTTTAAAATACTTTTAATATTTATTTTATATTTCAATGATGTTATTTATGTACTTATTTTACTCAATCAAGTTTAATCAAATATTCTCAATTCATTCTCACAAAAAATACGTGTATACACGTGCTTTTTTTCTACTAGTTTGCGTTGTCGTTCTTTTTCTTATTCATCATCCTCCACTTCTTCCTCCTCCAGATGAGACATTTTCTTCTTCTTTTTCTTCTTCTTCTTCTTTCTCTGTGTGGGTCATCTTCTTCTTCTTTCTCCATCTCCGTCACTGCCAGCGTGGTTGTCATCCTCCTGCCTCTCTTCCTCTGCCGCCACCGTCATCATCACCGTCGTTTTCTTTTTTTCTTTCCTTTGCATCGTCTTCTTCTTCATTTTGAAGAAAAACGCATATCTATTTCGAATAAGAACTTATTTCTATTTCAAATAGGAATTTGAAATATTTTTGTGATGTGTATTATATTTTGTTGGATTCTACTTATATTTTGGTTCATTTTTTTTTATTAATTCTGGTTCGTTTTTACTCTTATCTTTACTTTTGCTGCTTATAATTTTTTATTCGTTTTCATTATAAATTCCTATTTATTTATGCTTTTCAGGATGCACAAGGAGAGAGGCACACATTAATAGTGTGCAGATGCTTGAGGACGAAGAGAATGATTTAATTAGATTTAATTGGACAAATTATTTGATCAAATAGAATTATTATTGATTTTATATTAGGTTGATCTGATACCTAGTTGTGTTTATGAGAAAATATTAATAATTAACAATTAATTAATTACTAATATTAATCAAACTAAAAATATTGGCGGAAATAACAATTACAAATGAATTGAGTTTATTTTTTTTCTTACCTAGCATTATTTTTTTTATACGCCTATAAATATTATTTAGTTTCCTTATGAGTAAAATTTGTTATCTTTTGTGAAAAGGAAAAAAGTATTAAAAGATAGAATTAATACTTATTTGCATTGACTTTTTTCATGAAAAAATATTTTTTTGTTAAAAAAAAATTACTTTTCATTAAATTTGAATTATTTAGATACGTTTTTAAAAAAATACTTTTATTTAAAAAAAAGCACATCAATGTATTACTTTTTAAAAAAGCAAAAGAAAAAATAGTTTCTATTAATAAATGTTCTTTTTAAAAAAGCCATAGAAAAAAATTCTTTTTTCAATGTGTTGCTTTATAAAAAATAAAAGAAAAAGCAGTTTCTATTAATAAAGATTTTTTTAAAAAAGCTATAGAAAAAATTCTTTTTTCAAAAGCCAATCCAAACTGATCCTAAATCTATGTGTATCATTGTACACATCCATACACACCATTTAATAACACAAAAAATATAAATATTAACACAGAAAAATTTATATTTCTGTATTAATATTTATATTTTTCGTGTTACTAAATGGTGTGTACAATAGTACATCTAATATTACCGTAAAAATTATTATAAAAATTTTGTTGTTATAAAATATAAAAATTTCCGTTTTAGTTTTAGTTTTGGTCTAAGTGCATCAAAAATTAAATTTTTTAATTTAATTCTTCTTGTTAGTTGTTTTTATTAGGTTGATTCCTATCATAACAAACTAAATGTTGAGGTTACACCTTATCAATATCAGTTATGCTAAGTGTACATTAAAATCAGTCATCAATATATAATACATATTGAAATACAAAATACATATGTGATTAATTTATTTTTAGTGCGTATTTAGTATTTTAATACCTAATATACATTGATGGCTAATTTTGGTGAGCAAATAGAATTATTGTATCAGTATTTTAGTTTGACACTTTAACATTCAGAGTCTAACATTTAACAAAACAAATTAGAGACCAAATTAAACCATTTTTAAATTTTATGGGAATAAAATAAAGAAGAATGATTATCTTATAAAAATTTAAAACTTATAAGCCTATCAAAATTTTTAAGTTATTTAAAATATGAGATTCATACAAAAATGAAAAATATCAACTAAATTAATAATTATATTCCTATATCAAATAAAATTTGGCTACTTTTATGCATATACATATATATTTTTTTATAGTCACAAAAAAAATATATACATTTTTTATATATAAAGAAATGCATACACATAAACATAATACTTAATTTAATGGCTAATTTTAATATGTACGGAGTATTTTTTCATATATATTATAAATATATCAAATATAAATTGGATTGAATTTAATGGAAAGATCCACTAACCATGGTTAGTATTTAACTATGGTTTGGATACTTGAGTAATTGAGTTAAGTTGATTAAATAATGGTGTCATCTATTTGATATTATTCTTTTATCAATTGTATAAGTTCCACATAAACAATAACTAATATCTAATTAGTAACTTATATAAAATATATATTTAAATAAAAAATACACCTAGATAATACATCTATTCATATATAAATATACAGTAATTAACTTGATAATTAATATTTAGCTTAATGTAGTATTTTTATTCTTGTATATATTATTATAAAAATATCAAACATAAATTGGATTGAATTGAGTGCAAAGATCACTAACCATGGTTAGATTTAACTATGGTTGAGATAGTTGAATAAGGTTTTTTTTTTTTTACTAAGATTAGATAATGGTGCTAACTATTTGATATTATTCTTGTAACAAATATATCATTAAACCATTCACTTGTATAAAATATACCTATGTAAATATTATTTAAATAGAAATAAATAATTTGATTGTTTTTGTTTAGTTAAAATAAGTATAAATATAGTATCACTAGAAAAAATAAAAAAACATAAATTGGATTGGATTGCATGGAAATATCCACTAACCATGGTTAGTATTTAACTGTGGTTTGGATAGTTGAATTAGTTTTTTGGAAAGGTGGACAATTTTGATTGTGATTATCTTTTTCTTTGATAGGAAAAACAAACCCTTTTGTGAGGAAGAATAAATGGGTCATGAGTGTGTCACCAACACATATACAAATACATGTGTCCTTTATTATTTGAGTTTTCTTAAATTGATTTCCAAAATTTTTATGGAATAAATTAGATTTTAATTAAAAAAATTTGATAAATTACTCTGTAATTTTTCAAAATATTGAAAAATTAATATTTGGAAAATAAAAAATAAGTTTCTTTTACATTTTTAAAATAAATCATTTTAATTATTTTAAAAAATATTATTGAGAAATTAAATTCTCTCAAAATTTAAAATATGCATAAAAAATTAATCACTAATAAGTCATTATGTATTTAGTATTTCATAAATTTTCGTATTATACCACTCTACAAATTTGACTAAAAGATTATAAATTAATATGTACCAATATATTCAAATAGTTTCATTGTATGTATACATTTTCAGTAAACATCCAATTAACACTATATATTTTGTAAAGAAAAAATTGAGACCCGTATAAAAATACGATAATTACTTGATGAGTTAATTATATTATATTTTTATGGATATTAAAATATATATTTAATTAATAATAATTGTATTTTCATACTAATATAAATTTAGTATCTACTAAAAGAGGGCGAGAATAATATTATCCATGATCAAATACATAATTCCTGCAACAAAAGACCCTCCACTAGCTGTTTTCTTTGTTGCGTGTTTTTATGGTTAAAAAAAACTCAAATACATAAATATGAACGTGTTATTGTATTATTTTTTATTTTCGTAATATTACATATATTATTATACATTTTCATACATTTCATTTATTACACGAAAAATATTAATATTAACATAGAAAAATTCACAAAACATATGAATATAACATACGATAATACAGAAACAGTTACATACAACACAAAAATAGTGTATCTCAACACGGAAATTAAAAAAAAAAGACAAGGAGTGTATGAAGATGTATAATGATATATATAAATTAATTCTTTTTATTTTTTATAGTGAATATTCCCAAACAACAGTTCTAAACCTAGAAAAAAGTTCTAAATTCCAGAAAATTAAAAGTAGAAAAAAAAAATATTGAATGATATTTGAGCTAAATTTTTTGAAAAGAGAGTAAATATTCAAAGTAGTTTTAAAATTTTAATTGTTCTATTTTAATCTCCTAATATTAAGCTTCAATCATCATCAATCACTATTTTAATCACAGTCGAGAAGGAATCAAAAAACCGTTAGAGTGTCTAGAGGGCGTCAACGGAGCGATGGATGCCTTACCACTCCCTTGTCCTATTTCCCGCCACAGAGAAATTTTCGTCATTTGTCCTTGTTTCCCACGAATTCCCTCCCCCACAAATTTCTTCATTCCTTATCTCTCTTTTGGAATTTTTAATAGAAAATTTAATAAAAAATTTAAAAAATAGTATAAAAATATTAATATAGTAAAATATTATTTAAATATTTTATCTAAAATAACTAATTATTTAAAACTTAACATCATATTAAAAAAATAAAATGATACAATATAATGATATATAAAATAACTAAAAATTCTATAGTATAAACTAAAAATAAAAATATTTTAGATATTTTAAATCATTCAGGAATTTCGGGGCTAGAAATCCCCAGTCGAGTCCCACAAAAAGTTTGCCCCTCCCTCTATTCCGGTTCCCACAAGGAGAATTTTCTGTGTTCAGATCCTCATGGAGCGGTGCTCGCGAAACAAATCTCGACTTCCTAAGGATATTTTACACTATTCTAGAAATAAATCTCACGTATTAAATACAATTAGACTTTCTGAGACAAATTTGATCCAAATCTCTAATCTAACTATCTAATCTAACTATCACTTTGAAACTTTAGTCTTGAAAAGAAAATCACTCTAATCGACTCAATAATGATCCCTTCAAATACTACGGATAGCCATGCCCATTGATTTAGAACTTCTTTCCACTTGAAGAGAATAAACATGTTCAAATTATGTGTTAATATTTTCCGCACCACTTGTTAAAAACACAACTTCAATTAAATATACAAATAAAATTGTACTAATACTTTCTAAGATCTTATGAACGAATCACCAAAAAGAATAAAGAATTGTATTTTCCACGTCAGTTTAAAATATAAATATCAATGGAATTTAGAGTTTAAGAAAGAGAGAATAAGATATTTACTCACCAAAAAAGAGAATAAGATATTTAAAATTTTAATTTTATTTCTGTTATGTATAACTATCACATTTCACCGCTCCACCGAAAATTCTCTCTGCTCCTACCGTACTCCAGCTTGGTAGTTTCCACCGCCTGTCCAGGATTGAGCCCTGGGATTTGACGGCGAACTTAAAAAGCCACCTACGGACGTTTTACGCCCAATCATTCTGGATAACGCTTGCATCCCGCGGCGGGCACAGAGTTAGCCGATGCTTATTCCCCGGATATCGTCATTGCTTCTTCTCCGGGAAAAGAAGTTCACGACCCGTAAGCCTTCTACCTCCACGCGGCATTGCTCCGTCAGGCTTTCGCCCATTGAGGAAAATTCCCCACTGCTGCCTCCCGTAGGAGCCTGGGCCGTGTCTCGGTCCCAGTGTGGCTGATCATTCTCTCAGACTAGCTACTGATCATTGCCTTCGTAAGCTATTGCCTCACCAACTAGCTAATCAGATGCGAGCCCCTCCTCGGGCGGATTCCTCCTTTTGTTCCGTGAATAAGTGGTTTTAGCCAACTAAATGTAACTAAAAAAACTTTATTTCTATGCTAAATAGAAGACTATTTCGATGTCAAATAGAGCTATCAATAATTCTATGTGAATAAATAACTTTGGCCAATCAAGTGATTTATTTCTATGCTAGATAGAAGACTATTTCGATGTTAAATAGAATTTTATTTAGGTGCAATTTTTTGTACTATTTAACATTGAAATAATATTCTATTTAGCATAGAAAAAATCACTTGATTACACTTAATTGACCAAAATCACTTGTTTAAATAGCATTACCCTATGACTATAACCTCTTTACCTACTACCAATCCTTTCAACCAAGATGTTATGCATTTTCCATTATTTTACCAAGCTTTAGCAAACGCAATAACTCTGAGTTATGAAGCATGGACACTGATACGGACACGAGACAGGACATGCGACACGGCGACACACCAATCTCAATTTTTCATATGACACGGGAACACGGTATATATATAAAATATAATATATTTTTAACAAAATTATAATAATATTTTGGTATTTTATTTATTTTAAAATTTAAAATATTACATTTAAGTATTTTTAATGTCTTTTTTAATTATATAAAATATTTAAGATACCTTTTAGTTTTAAGAAAGAGTAATATTTACTACTTTTAAACGCATCTCAAGGATATAAGTCAAGAATAAAGCTGGACACGCGGACACGTGATGATATTTTGGAGTGTCAAGTGTGTCTGAAGAGGTATTTTTTTTTGTTTTTTTAAGGACACAGATGGGACACAAAAGACACGCGTGTCGGACGAGTGTCGTGTCCAAAACGTGTCCGACATGTGGACACGCCAATTCAACGAAGTGTCCGTGCTTCATAGACTCTAAGAGATCCTTAAGGTAGTGTTTGATTACGGGCACTGAAATTGAGATTGGGAGACTGAAATTCAGTATTGTATTTATTACATAGGGACTGGAACTAAAATTTCAGTGTCAATCCCCAAAATATCAATATGATATTTTCAGTACCTTCAGTTAGGAGAGACTGTGGAAAGATGAATAAGACTGAAACTTTCATAACATTTTTTTACTCAAATATCATCACTCAATATTAAAGTTTACAATATTGGTCTTTATTCCTCCCCTATTGACTTAATTCAATCTATATCTTTCAGTATCTATCTTTTAATAAATTTTAAATCAAACACAATAATAAACTTAATTCAGTCTCAGTCTCTCAATCTAAATCTCTCTTCCAAACACACCATAAAGTAAATCCAAAATCCGATTTCAAGACATTTGAAAGAGCTATGAAACTCTTTTCTTTACGCCATGATATATCACGTATCATGTTGAAAGGAGGGTTAGCCCTTTCCCTCTTCCTATCTTGCCGATCTTTTTTATTTGTAGTGGCCATGTCGCATAGTCGATTTGTCCTGGTTCTGCATGCATATTTTCGAACGAATCCCACTGCTCAAATGGAATTGGTTCAACTTGGATTGGATGATTGGTCATTCAAACCTTTCATTCAAATAAGGGTTGGAAGCAAGGTAGTTAAATCGCAATTCAAGAATCGAATCGCTATGATAAATTTTGAATCGTGAATCGTAAACCGTATCGTAAGATTCATAAAATATAATATAATATTATAATACATATGTCAAACTAGTATTAATAATATTTTAGATAAAATATTTACCAAACGAATGATAATATTATAATACAAATTTTATACTAGTACCAGTATTTTAAAGATAAAAATAATTTATGATAAGAAAAGAAAAATAAAATAAGCATTAGAAAAACAAAGCCTTTTTGTCTTTGTTTTTGTGTCATAAACCAATACCAAACCTTAAGATATGAACAGATAACAAACCTTGCTTGGACTTTTACTTTATCTTAGAGTTAGGCCCAGAAGAAAAATAATCCATATCAAACTTAACCCTAATACCAATATATGACAATATCATCCATGGCTGGCTGCTCCGTAGCAGCACATCGCCAGAAGAATAGTTGCAATTTAACAGAAAAAAGAAAATCTTCTGATTTCTCTACTCATAATTCTTCCCTTTGCACCACGGGCTCATCTTCTTCCTTGCATCAGGCTTTTCGAGTCATTATAGAGTGGCTATCTTCTTCTTCTCTGAATCGTAAATTGAAGCACGAATCACGATTCCTAATCATATCGTGCGATTCACAAAATGAATCGGTCGATTCCAACGTCAATCGATTCAAAGCACTGATCCGAATCGCCGATGGTATGACTCGTATCGAATCGTACGATTCACGATTCGAAATCGTACGATTCGACTATCATGGTCGGAAGTACTAATCGTCTAGATCTACTTGTTGATTGGTAGTTTGATTGCCTTATAAGGAAGGGAATTGGCCTTAGCATAGTGGTAGAACAATTTGACCCTTTCTAGGAGAAGTCTTCTTCGACTAGTAAGGAGGCTAAGTCACAACAAGTGAATAAGTTATTATCTATGAAGCACGGACACTTTGTTGAATTGGCGTGTCCACGTGTCGAACACATTTTGGACACGACACTCAACGACACTTGTCCGACACGCGTGTCTTCCGTGTCCTTAAAAAAACAAAAAAATACATCTTCGGACACACCCGACATTCCAAAATATCATCACGTGTCCGCGTGTTCAACTTTATTCTTAACTTATATCTTAAAAATGAGTTTAAAAATAGTATATATTAG
>JASCZI010151054.1:49064-60133 GCA_036250425.1 Stylosanthes scabra | reverse complement strand
ATTATTCTAAACTACTCATATATATGTAAAAAATAAAAAACTATATATTTAATAGCTTCTAAGTAGACACAAAAAAAATAGCTTCTAACTAACCAGTTATGACACAGCACTAAACTATATCAATAATAATAAAACTAATTGGGATTATTATAATTTTAAACTATTCATAACCCTAATAGATATATATAAAACATAACAAATATATATTCAGTAGCTTCTAACTAACCAGTTATCACATAATACTAAACTATATCAATAATAATAATAAAACTAATTAAACCAATACCTTATATTCAAATTTTAATTAAACTAGTCAATTGATTAACTCATTTATCTTCATTTTAAATAGAGTTTAGATTCTATTACGAAAGAATTAGTCTTTGATCAAGCTAACATTGATTATGTATATATAAAAAACATATATATCTAACATCAACTCAAATAAAAAAACACCACTAATCAAATGCTAGTGGTCCTAACTGCTAGCAGCATCACTTATAATAGTAATAAAGTTAATACTAATTAAAATTCCTAGTGGTCCTACTAACTAAACTACACTAAATAACAAAGTTAACAACAGTATTTTGTTACTAAATAAACTAAATAAATTAAAAATTAAACAAACCTATAAATTAATATCAATAATAAATATGTCACTTAATATTTAAACTATGTTAAACTATTAATAATTCTAACATATATATCTCTATATCAAATTTTAACCATAAAAAATAATAAAAACTTACCTATTAGATTGATTAAACTGCCTTCTACGTTCTTGAATGGGTGGAGCAAGCTTCGTTTGAAGAAGGAAGCTGGGAAGGAAGAATGAGTGAAAGCAATGTTTCCTTCTTACTTTACTATTATTCATCATTCCCCATCCGTTAGATCGTCCTTCACTTTGTATCTGTGCCGTTGATTTATTTTTTTTTCTTCAGGTAGCAGAATCCGTGCTTGACGGATTGAGGAAGCATGCAAGCCACACGATTGGCAGATCGTTTCATCTGGGCCATCGAATGCACATGTTTCTCCACAGAATCCGTGCTTCACGGATTGCAAAGCAATCTCAGCCACACGATGCTCATTTGACTGCATCATCACCGTCAGTTTTCATATTTTATTGTTTTAAAAAATAAAAAAACTGAATGCATCAGCGACGGATTCCACAGGACTTTCCGAAAAAAAAAAGGCAAGATCAACATCAGCCGTTAAATTTCATGCATTCACAAATCCACACCACCCATTCTACACAATCCGTCGTTGACGGAAAGCTTTTATGCGTCTTCGACGCATTGCAGCAACATTTTATTACAGCGCCATATCAACGTATTACACGTGATTTGCCTCATTTTATGGAGATACACAACCCAAAAGCAATATTAAAAATAATTTTCGATTATCTTTTGGTTGTAGGTAATCTTATTTATGTGTTAATTTGGAGTCCACATGGCACTGTTTTGATTGGACTTAAACTTGATACATCAACAACGTGACCTACGGCCAAAAGGTAATAAAGATTAAATTGTTCAATAATTGAAATGGTTAAGAATCGATTTGATAATTAAGAATAATTAGGAATAAGTTGATTTATTTGATAAATTGCAAAGATTGAGAAGAGTTTTTACTCTTTACTTTATTACTTTACTAATTACCCCATCTTAAAAGACTTAAATTTAGAATGACAGATATAATAATTTAAAAATATTTTAGTGACTATTATATGTTATTAAATAATGATAAACAGATTTTTACTAAAATTTGATGTAAAAATTGATTTGTTTGATAAAATAAAGGTTAAATTAATCTGCAAGTCCATATAGTTTCACCTAATTTTTAATTAAGTCCCTATGCTTTTTTCTTTTCAATTAAGTCCCTGTACTTTATTTGGGTTTTCAATTAAGTTCCAACTAGCGTAAAACGTTAAAAAAACGTTAACTTATTTTAAATTTACCAGATTAACCTTTTTTCATAAGTTAAATAGGGTTTATGTGATGGTAGATTGATGCTCCCTTACATTTTAGAGATTGCACCCACTCTTCTTCCAAGAAATTGAGAAGGACGCATGGAAGAATTTCAAGGTGAGTCTCTTGTCCTCTCTTCGGATAGCTCATTGCCAAGGAGTGTCAATAACATCAAGAGAAGACACTTATGTTTCTGTGGTGAAGAAGTTGTTGTTATGTCTTCATCAACAGAGATTAATCATGGTAGGAGGTATGTAGCTTGTGGGAGAATGCCAAAATGCGCCTTCTTTGAGTGGATTGATGAAGATTAAGGTTTGAAGGGTGAATGTGCATCTTCAATTTAGAGGAGAGTTCGTTGCTTTTGTGGGGATAGTCTAACTCTTAGAACCTCTGGCACAGTAAGAAATCCTAACAGAAGATTTATCTCTTGCCCTAACAGAAGATGCAAGTTTTTTGAGTGAGTTGACAAAGATGACAAGCTTGGCTCCATAAAGATACAAGGTGCTAGTAGACAAAGTTCATCTACTCTTAATGCTGTCAATTTGGGAATTAGGGGAACAGTGGAAGAACATGCTATTTTCCAAGCACAAGAAGAGAAAATGAATAGGTTAAAGGTGAACATAGAGAGATTTAATGTAAAGATTCGACAATTAGATGATTGTGTGGGAAGGTTATGTGATGAGTTTAATGTGGTTCAAGAACAAATTGGGAGATTGGAAGACAACATGAAGAAAAAAAATACAGTTAGGATTGTTCTTTTTCTTTGGGGTGTTGCTGATTGCAATTTGGTGTAGAAATTCTTAGTAATTGGTTGCACCTTACAATTGTGAAGACTATGTTGAAGTGTGTAAGATTAAGTTGTGTTTAATTGTGTGCTTATATAATTTTAAGTCAATGAAATTTCAAATGGTATTGAATGTTATATGTATTGTATGCTTATGTAATTTTAAGCTCATGAAATTTTATTTGGTGTTGAATGGTATATTTTGACAGCATAAATTGTTACTTAAATCCTACCAATACCAATTAATAAAAAGAAAATCTATAGAAAAGAGCCATTGCAAAATGCTGTCTTAATATAACAAGATAGTCATTATGCATAACAAGCTTTAAATCCTTATATAACAAATGGTCCAAAGTAGGCTAATAAGGATCCAAACCAATTGCAAAATAAGTGGCTACTTCCAACATATTAAGCCACATGGATAACAAAATGGTCCACCAACCAAAAAGTAATTAAAGTAGCACATAACTAAACAACAAAATAATGGTCATTCCAACACAAAATAATGGTCTTTCCAATAACAAAACAGTGGCCACAAAGCTTTGAGATTCTCAAAGAAACCCTACACAACACACCAACTACATATATTACTTAAAAATAACCCTACATGGTATATATCCATTGATGCTTCAATCTATTGTGTGATCTATGCTCTCAATCGATCCCTAAGTTGCCCTCTTTACACCTAACTTCAACCTTCCACTTCTCTTTACAACAAGCACCTTTGTCTTCATCAAAGGCTAAGATGATTTAGGTAGAGGTGCCGAGGATACAACAGCAGCTTGAGGAGGTTGAGAAGAAGTTGCAACAGCTGATTGAATTAATGCACTAGTAAGTGGAGTAGGCTGAGAAGAAGCACCGACAGCAGGTGGAGGTTGGGAGGAAGCAATTGCAGGTGGAGGTGGAGGGGTCTCAGAAGAAGTTGTAGCAGTAGTTGGAGTACTAGTTGGAGGGGCCTGAGAAGAAGTTGCAGCAGTAGTTGGAGGAGGCTGAGAAGAAGAACCAGCAGCAGGTGTTGTCCTTCCTCCTCTTCTTTCCCTGCTTCACATCTTGTGCCACTAAGAAATTTCCCATTCTCATGGCATCTCTCTCAGTCATTAACTCTCTTAAATCCGAATTCAGTTGGCATCCAGGTGCACAATACCAAAATGTCACATAACTTTTGTACCCTAACTTCTTTAACTCATTAACTATTTCCTGCAAAGATCACTCATCAAGCTCAAAGTACAAATCCTCAAAAACTGTCCCCCCCCTCCAAGTACTGTAAACCAGAACCAAAATCATGAAATCTTCCACCATGATGAATGTCTATAGTGAAATCAGAAAACCCCACAACTACACATCAAACACACACACAAACACAACGAAATAAATCATTGTCATGGTATAAGAAAAAAAAGCCACATTTTTTCATTAGAAAACAGTCACCTAACAGAGGATTAGGGGTGTGCATGGATCAGATCCAATTCGCATATCCGCGGTAAAAATCCGAATCTGATCCGAATATTTGCGGATCCAATCCGATCCGCACAATAATCGGATCGGATCAGATCCGATCCGCACGTTAACAAGTACGGATCCCGGATATCAAATGCTCATCCGCGGATCCGCATATTAATAAATAAATAATAAAAATATATAATAATAATACATGTTTTGTGATTTTTATATCAATTTTTTTAATGTATGTTTGTTATTTTTAATTTTTATTATTTTGAGTTGGTTGATTTAATGTTATATAAGAAAATAAGTTGAAAAATGTGCCTTGTATGATTATATTTTTCATTTTTCTCTGTTAAAATTAGTTTTTTTTTTATTTTTTATTCTTAGCGGATGGATCCGCGATCCGATCCGATCCGCGCACACCCCTACAGAGGATACATTAACCAAAATACCAAATAAACTACTCTCAATTTTTCAATCATTAACAGTCACATATCTCACTATCACAGATGAATCATTGTCAATCATTAACCAAATAAAGTACCAAAAACAGAACAGAGGATACATTGCAATCTACCCTAAACTAAAATCTGCAATGTGGGTAACGAAGTTCCATACCTTGAGACGAACGACGAAAGAGGGCGACCTACGGAAAAGGGCGCGACGGCAGAGACGACGTCCATGTGCGACTGAACCGTGTCTTCGTGGCGGCGCCGTCGTTGTCCCTAGGATGGAGCCGGCGAAGGTTTTTCGAAGGTAGTTTCACCGTGCCCTAGCAGAGTGTTTTCTGAGAGTGAGAACTTAGGGTAAAATTAGTTTTTTTTTTGTGTGTTGGGTGAAATTAGGGTTGAGAGAGAGTGAGTAACTTACTGTGGTTAAAATATATGGGGGCATTTTTGGGATTTAAAAAAATATGATATCAATCTAAATGGCATATTTGTTTTTTTAAAGGAATATTCCATTTATATTAACGTTTTTGTAGCGGCGGGGACCCAATTGAAAAATCATAATATTGTATAGGGACTTAATTGAAAGGGAAAAAAGTATAGAGGCTAAATTTAAAATTGGGTGAAACTATAGGGACCTGAAGATTAATTTAACCTAAAATAAAAATGTTAAAATTTGTTGATTAAAATTTGGTTAGAAATATACTATGTAGCTAAAAAATTGATTTGGATATTTCTTATTTAAGTTTGTGTATTGTGTTTAGTTTAAAGTGTACTATATTGTATATTGAAAGTGAAATAAATATAATTACTAAAATATCTTTATTTATAAATAAATAAATAAATAAATGGAAACAACATCAACGTCTCCTTCCTATTCTTCATTCTTCCTGTTTAGAGGTAGTGGTTTTGATCGACCACTGTACTGGCATACCATGTCTCCTCCTCTTCTCCAGTGATGACCGCCTTCTGCCTCTTCTCTTCTATTCGTCGGTCATCCATCTCTCTTCTTATATGCATTTTGTCTCTCTCTCGACTAATTCTCTTTCTTCCTCTGCTAGCGGTCGCGGCCAAGGGTCAAAGACAGTGGTGATATCACCATCAACAACGACAACATCTTATAATGGTTCGTCCTTAGTTTTTTGTTTGTCGTTGTCGAGCTCTGATTTCTCCTCTTCTAAACCTGTCATTACTCGATGTTTATCGTGCCTTTCTCAGTGATTTGATGGAGAGAAAATTAAAGAGGAAGATGATGTAAGAGTGAGAGAATGAGAAAGAGTGGCAAGGGAAGAATGGAGGTGGTTGGTCGATGGGAAGGGGAGGTTCAGCTGTGAGGACAGTGAGGTTGAGAGTGGTGGGTGGTGCCTTTGAGAGAGAGGGAGACAGAGGGGGGAGGGTGTAAGAAGGGTAAATTGTGGAATTTGAAAGGGTAATTCTAGAAGTAAGTATTATTAAAATTTTAGTTTCATTTCTAGTTCACTTAGTCTCCACTTTTTAAAATAATGAAATTTTAAAAATTGAGAATTTAAAGGGTGTATTTGGTTTACTTATTTTCTGTTTTCATTTTCATAAAAAATAGAAAACAATAAAGAAAACTTGTTTGATTGGTTATTTTCATTTTCAAAATTTAAAAACATTTTCAAAATTCTTGAAAATTTAAAAATTACGTTTTCACTTTTTAGAAAACAAGCGGTGACAGTTTTGTTATTTTAATGACATTACTCTCTTTCTTTTTTTTTCTTCCAACTCATATCTATTAAACTTCTTTCTTCTTCCTCTCTCTGCTACTTGCCTCTTCATCCACAACACCATTTCTAGAATTTCAAAAATCACTCTTTTACTAAAATCAAATACTTTTTTTTTAATAGAGAATGACTATAACTTCTGTAAGATTCTAATTACAGTTCCTTATTTCCAAAATAGAAAATCTCATAACTATCAGTACATACAATCAGGAGAAAATGTTGGTGATGGAAGATAGTTGATGATCGACGATGATGTTGAACACCTTGTTGTCAATTGAAAAGATAATTATTGAAGGTTGTTGATGATGGTGAATAATTGATTTTGTTACTGTAAAAAGAGCAGAGACATTTTTTTATGGAGGAGATGAAAATGGAAACAAAGAAAAACAAACATATTTTCAAAATAAGAAAATTTGAAAATGAAAATAAATTTTTGAAAATGAAAATAGAAAATGAAAACTGAAAATATTTTCTTAAACCAAACACACTCTAAGTTTTCATACACCAAATACAATACTAAGTCACAGATTCCTAGTCTAAGTCCCAGTTCTTGTCTCCTCACCAAACGTATCCTTAGAGATGTCAATGGGTCAAATCTAGACTGATATCTATTCTGAATACTCATTTTTTATCGCATTACCCAAATCAAAATCTATAAGGATGTAATTTTTAGTCCATATATAAATAATTTAAACTAAATTACTAAATAAGATACATTACGTAATAAAATACAATTCATTACATAACGAAGTTATGAGAAATAAAAGGATTTTAATGTTTTTGAACAAACTGAAGAGCAAAGAAGAGATAGTTGATCAAGGGTTGTTGCAAAACTTTAGCGTAACATAGATTTAGGGTTTCCTAAAGCAAAAATTATTAAAATATCCTTTTATATATTATGAAAGAATAAATTTAGGTGTCCATGTATTCAACTTCACCCATGTAAATTATCAAGAAAAAAAACTTCACTCATGTATCCCATTAAAATCTTTGAAAAATTCGCCTCATTTGAATTGGGATAGACCAAATTGTTGTCCCTAAATTTTATTTTATTAAGAGATAATTTGTCCTATATGCATGTGACTGATATTATGTTTCTTTTTTTTTTTTTAGAATCAATTCAGTTTATAATAATTATTTTTAGAGATTAATTTGCTTTATAATTACTCATATCTTTAGGGATTAATGTGATATGATGTGTATTTTTTGTTTTAATGAAAATGAATAAGTTTATTTGAGTAATGTCTCTCAGAGTTTGATTTGAAAAAAAAGTCAAAGTAGGATTAAGAATTTTGCTAGATGAGACAGAGGCGAAGAAGAAAAATACTAATAATGAGAGAGACGCCTATGGAGTAAAAGATTTTGATAGACTTTGATTGCTTGAATTATTAATCACCTAATTTTTTTTTTAATGATATCATTTGTTACATTACAACATGCAAAGTTGCAAGTATATATATAAAATACTACATATACTATGGTCGAAATTCCTGATTTAATTTCTACATGTTAATTATACTAGCTAGTTACTAACTAATGGAATGAAGTTCCATATCTTGACCTGTCCATTTCCGCATTCGTTTTGATGCTTCTTCAACCTGAGAATTACACATAAAGAGATGGTATTAACTAATTAATTAATTAATTATTGGAATTTGTGCGATTTTTTTAACAATCATGCTATATGTACACCTCTTTTTTTCAACCAAGTCAAATCAAGCGAATTTTGTCCACTCTCACCCCACGCGTACGAACAGAATATTACTACTAAAACAAACAAAAAATTTAAAAGCAAACAAGTATGTTTTAAAACATGTTCATTTCAACTATAAAAATATAAAAAAATGTTTGGAAAACAAAAATTTTCAGCCCAAATATACAATTCATATCTTCATTTATGATGTAATTGTTGTTCATTCATATTCTTTCTTATTGAATGCATTGATTACTAATTTCCGTTTCGTATTTGATTTAATAATATTAATAGCATAGGTTTCATTTTCACTTTTATATTTTTTAATTTATGCGTATATATTCAATATTTTATATATATATGAAATTACAGATGTTATATATGTATAAAATTATGGATGTTATATATTTTTAAATATATTTGAAAATAATATTTTAAAATAAATAACATCCATAATATTATGCTCATAGCATCTATAATTTTATAAATATAATATTTATTATTTTACATAAGTATGTAACATCCAAAATATTGAATAATAACATTCAAAAATTATTTTTTTTTATATATTTATTTTAAATAGTATTGATTAAATCTTCAAATGTTATTTATTTATTTTATTCATTTTTATTTTATTCCACTAGAGTAATGTATTTAATTTTTTTAGACAGTTAAAATGTACAATTAATTCTTGAACGGTTACTAACCCACTCATTTTAATTCTACATTTAATGCGACGTTATTATTGATTTTTGTTGTTTTAAAATTTTTGTCTACCTAGCATTTAAAATATATTCGTTGTAAATATAAATCTCTGTTTGCTTTTAGTGAACAATAACAATTTGGTTGGACTTGGTTAAAAAAAAAAAATGTACATCTAGAACTATTTTTTTTTAATGTGACAAATTCAAACTTTGTTGTGAATTATATTGTACCTCTCGATTCCAATTAGTTGTATAGATAATATGCAGCAAGATCATAGTCTGCAACACTGTCCCACATATCATTCCAATCCAGATACCCTACAATTTCTATATGTGATGAAGAGTAATAACAAGGTGTACAAAACAATCAAGAATTCTTTAGTTTTGTGCTTAAAATGGAGGAAGTTTGTAGTTTCTAGGGTTCTTATTACCTGCACTCTTAAGCCCATCTTGTAACCAAGAAGAAACCCAAGAGGGAGTCCAACAATGTAGTAACAAAAAAGGTTGATGTAAGCTACCAATGCTTGCCAACCTCCTCCTACTGCTACACCTGCATCATCAACTCTTCAACCGTTAGGTTTTTTTGTTTCTCAGCTGTATCTCCCAACTCGATAGAACACAAACTAATTATTGCGGATCTGAGTTTCATTTAAGGATTTGTCGCTTACATTAATAAAGCAGAATTTGAACTCGATACTTGTTTAAAGTAAAAAAAATTTGTAAAGTGGTAAAGTAATACTTTAATCACTTTTGAATTTGTAACTTTCATTATTTGTGTGTTCTATCATCTTAATTCAAAGGTGATTAGAGTATCGCTTTTTCTCTAAAGTGACTAATAATTTTAAAAGAGTTTGATTCATTTTTGATGCATCAGGATTCTCTAAATAATAAAAACTAAAAATTAAAAGTACTCTTAAATTAAGATAGTGAAATCCACAAATAATAAAAACTAAAAATTAAAAGCGATTAAACTATTACTTTAGAGAATTTAACATTTAGAGAATTTTATCTCATTTGTGATGATAATAAGAGTATTATTGGGATGATTCTATAATCTAACCTGATATAACTGGTTGAACACTGTTGAGTAACATGGTTATGCCAAGAAGTGATGCCAACTTAGAAACTGCCCTTTGCATCTCTACGCTATCAGTGAAAATGACAGCAATGTGATCTTTTGCAGCCAAAATAATGACAGCAGAAATGATTCCAATGAAGAGGGACTGAGTTACTGTCACAATCACTGAATACTTTGCTGCTTTTGGGTGCCCTGATCCAAGCTCATTGGAAACCCTTACACTGAGAGAGAGAGAATGAAAAGAAAAAGAAAATTCCATAAGTAGTTGTAAAAAAAATAGCATGGCTTACCTAATAGACAAGTTTTACCTAATAGCTGCATTGATCCCTATAAATAGCATGCCTTCCCAACCATCTATGTTCATGCTGAAACAGAGAAAAAGGGCTAATATCAAATCAATAATTCAAGAGAAAACACAAGAAGCTTTTGTGAATAAAACTTAGAAATTGATCTATTTAAGTGAAGTAAAGCCCCAAAGTGGCTCGGGTACCACAGTAGCCTCTGAACCAATTTTCGGCAATCAGTCAGCTACGGAATGATGATCTAGCACAACCATTATTACTAGGATTAATAAAACAACACCAATTTAGTGTATTGATCAAAATGAGATATCAAAACAACTAAGAACTTTTAATATATATTGGCCAATACGACGTTATTTACGGTTCATTAGGAAAAAATGACGTCGTCTTATTAATCCTAATAGTAGTGATTGTACCAAATCATCGTTTTGGTATTCATTTATTGCCGGAAATTGGTCCAGGACTACTATGGTGTCGTAGTGTTCAATCTCAGGGGTCAATATAGTGCAATTAGAATCTTAATATTATTTTGAGTAAATACCCTTCTCGGTCCCTGAACTTTTTCGTTTTGGAAATGACACCCTTAATGAATAAAAAATCACAGCGCCCTAAACAATTAAAAAATTGAACAAATCAAACCCCTGACACATCACATTGTAACCTATTCTCAGGGGTCACTTTGCCTGTTTTAAGGGTAGATTTGTCCCACTTTTTAATTTTTTTTTTGGCCGCTCTGTGATTTTCGATTCATTAAGGGGTATCATGTTCAAAACGAAAAAGTCCAGCGACTGAAAAGAATATTTACTCTATTATTTTAGTGCAGAGGCCCAATCTCGGGGTCATTTTAGGGGGCTGTGCATTTGATTGTGTCTTACCATATTGAAAGAGAGCCAACAGCAATGACTGGGTTGTC
>JASCZI010151054.1:24963-47420 GCA_036250425.1 Stylosanthes scabra | reverse complement strand
AATTTGTCTCAACTAATCCATCTGGTGCATGATGAAGCTCTGCAGCTTCCAAAGAAGAAGAACCAAGATACAATGGTGTCTCACCCTTTGATATATTCACATCACCGCCACCATCACCACCAACCTTAGAGGATAATTCACCAGAGGATGAGCCATTATTGCTCCCCTCTGAATAACTCTTCATCATTTTCTTTTAGTACCTATTTTTGCTGATTTTTTTTTTCTTCCTTTTTGATATAACCCTTACAATGTAGCAGTTGTTGTGCAGACACAAACACAAACACAAAATTAGAAACTCTAGAACTCAGTTAATTTTTTTCATTTTTTTTTCTATGAACAAGTTTTGAATCTAATTTTTGCTTGGTGAGAAGGTAGAGGATTTTATTGGCTATAATTTAGGGTGGCCTTTAAAAGGGTGAATGAATTGAGGACCAAGAAAGAGGTGAATGAGTTTCATCCATTCACTATAGTTACTTTGGGTGCAGAGAATCAACGTTTGGGGAATCATATCTTAGTGTATTTTCATTGGCCAAAGATAGAAAATAACATTAAGGAAAATCAATGTAACATTTATTATATTTTTACGGTTAAAGATTACTCCAACATTCTTGCATCTGATAGATTTATGTTATGGCAACTACATAAGCTGATAGATACTAATATCTAATTAGGTAGAGATTAATCTGTTGGATATTTTATCAATCAATTACTCAATTTCATTAAATTTGTTAATGTCGTTTAACAGGCAGTAATATCTTGTAACTCCATACGTTTATGAATGTTTCAGAATTAGAATTAGAATTAAAATGAGAGTAATGATGAGTAGTCATAATATAAAATTACTATATTTAATCTAGAATTAATCTACGTGTGTACATGTAGCATTACCGAAAGAGATCTTAGCTTGAATAATAAGCCATCATCACCTAATTAATCCTTGAAGGTGAATAATGCAGATCTGTTGTTTACATAATAGATTGCATCTTGAATTGTTACTACTACAGAACATTATTTCGAATTTAAATCATCTTCATCATTTAATCCTTTGTGTCCCTCTTAAAACTTGTAGGTCAAGTTGCACTGCTTGCAACTTGCATTAGCCAAATTCACTCCCTTCTAAAAATTATTTCATTGAAGTATAATGAATGCTTAAATTTTTTATAGGTCACTAGACATAATCCAATTACAGCAACCCAATTGGCCAACGACAAATTCTAAATGAAGCTCTGGTTCGCAACAGATTAGTCCTTTACCTATTGAGTCGAGGAATACCATGAAAAACCAATAAATAAATAAAAATGACTGACCCTTAAGGTTGTTTTTTCTTTCTTTAAATCAGACAAGGTTGAACCAAACTAGGTGAACTGATTCAGAGTGAACGCAACCAACCCAGATTGAAACAGATTGGACTAGACCAAACTAAGCCGAGTGCGCCAGCCAAATCGGAGGGGGAAAAATTAAAAAGGAGAGGGGGAAGGGGAAAAAAGAAAAAGAAAAAGAAAAGAACAGTTCGTTCCTACTCTTTTAATCAGAGGAAAAGGGAGTTATGTATACAAGAACATACTGAACCTCCAATATCCACCAAGATATAAATGTATATATACATGAAAGAGAATTTAAGGAGACAGGGTTTCAAGACCAACATGCATATTTCCCCCACCAAAATAAAACACCAAAGAGAAGACAAATAAATACTTATGAATTCCTAAACACAAAAAGATAAGCCATCATCACTTAAACATTTTACCTTGGAATCTTGAGCACTGCTGCATTCTTTCACTACCAAATAAAAATAATAATACTATAATAGGCAACTTCCAATCTTCCATACCCAAAGGAATTCTTCTCATGATGGCCTACTATAACTAAAGTAATATCTTCTGTCAAAGCATGGTAAATTGAAATTGAATCTGTATCTACCATAAACTAGCAATGAACTTCATCTATCTTCCACGCATTTAGCAAGTTTTGATCTTTAAAACAATTAAGTCGTTGTGTGCGTCTCGTCAAAATATCATCTCCTGTAACATCAAAGAATATGATCATTTCGCACCAAAACTTGTCATAACTGGATGATCACAAAAGTATACTCTCTTCATTTCACAATACCTGTCACTTTGAAAGTTAGGTACATTCATAACTTCATGTATTTGGATACATTATCTAAATACAATTTGTACCCAAATTTTCAAAGTGCCATGTTGTGGAAAGGAGGGGTAACGATTTTATTATCAACACAACAAATAAGAGCAACTAGTTGGAACTATCAACACAACGACACAAAACGAACCTGATCACATATCGGGCAGGAGTCACTTCTTTCCATCCACTCAAGAATGCAAGATAGGTGAAAGTGGTGCTCACATTTCGTCAGATTTTTGGGATTCTCAACATCATATTCTGCATTAAAAGTACCCAAAAGAAGGGGAAAAGAAAAGCAAATTATTGGTTTTTGCAACTTAGATAGGGGTGTGCATGCTTGTGCTTGTTTCAAAGTCAAAGCAATAGAACTTTTCCTTCTGATTTCATGGCCGAAACAAGGAAAATATAGCTTAGAATGATTAAGTTTCAATCAAGTTGGCAACCATACCTTCAAGACAAATTGGACAAACATCCTCTTCTTCCGAAAGTAGTACTTGAGTCTGATTTGATTTTGATAACTCTGCCTTCTTTGGAGATATAGGTGCAGAATTTGCTTGAGCTTTACTATTTGCTTCTTCGAGATCTTCTCGTGCAATTAAAGCCTCGAAACTACTACCACTAACTGTTTCTCTGAAAGACTCGGAATCCGTTGATGCAGAACCTCCTAAGACCACATCATAAGGCAGAGGCGCAGGTGGAGGCTGGAAGGTATCAGGTGTGGATGCATCCAGGTTTAAGCCAATCAGCAATCCAGCAGTGAGTGAGGAAGCAGTAGCATCATTAGAGGTTAACAACTCACGCTCCTCCAAAGATGGCGGGCACTGCAGATGATAGTTTTTTCAGTTTCAAATCATAAACTCAAAGCAAATAATAGCAGGAACTGAGATATAGAAAGAATAAAACAGTGATTCTCATAAATAAAATAGTTTCAAATCGTAAACTCAAACCAACCCATTCATCTAAAAAATACATTAATAGCTAGCGAAAATAGTGGTTCTAGTAAATAAAATAAAGTATATACCCCTCACGCAAGGACCTCTTTTAGGTTTAATAAGGAACTAACTCTAAACCTTTCAGTCATAGAAGTTCTGATGCCGTGTCATAAAATCATTTCTCTCAAAAGTTTAAGTTGATAAGAAGAGGTACATGAATGCTTATATCGGAATCCAATAGCATACATTTGAGAACATTTTACGGGTATTACCGTATTAGCCCCCTAAAAGTTATTCTCTACTTACAAGTTACACCTTTAAATTAATCATTGCACGAGTTACTCCATCAATAGACAAAACTCATATCAACTCAGTTCTAAGGGACTAGATTGAGATATAGAAAGAATCGATCGAGTTAATAGAGTTTTGTGAATTTATGGATTAACTTGTGCAGTAATTGCATTTTGAGACGAAACTGCAAGTGAAGAATAACTTAAATAGTAGAACTGTACATTGTTATTTGATGCAAGGGTGCAGATATAGCATGCCAATCAGTTCCCTTGGGAAAAAAAGCTTTACTGATCAAAACAACAATGAAGGGAAGTATGATTAAGTTTGGAATTCTTTTCATGACTACATGTTGGAAAGAAAGAACAAATTTTTTTAAAGGATATTGCAATCTAGATGAGATGAGTAGTATCAGATTATCAATGTAAATACTATTTGTCATTATAAATTTACTTCCATAATCATTCGAAAAGGTATAAGGAAATAAGCTACATGCTAAAAGCAATATTACTAGATCAGATACCATATGAGTTACATTCGCTACAAATCGGGAAAGAAAAGACAGAAAATTACTAACATAGTAATAAACTGGGGTTCCATGCAGATGAGGTTTTCTTGCAGAACAACAGCAACCTCCCATTTTCCAGTTCTTGTTTCTATTATTTAATCAAAACTACTATCAATTGCCTCATCCTCTTCTGCTAAGTGGCATCAAATGGGGATCAGATCAGAGTTCACCAAACTTTATACATAAAGTTTTGCTATAACAATCCAAAAATGGTATTCAAGATGAATTAACAACAGAAATGAACTAATACTTTTCATAAAGGAACAACAACATCCATGGCAACTGAGAACACTGCAGAAACAAAGAAACAAACATCATGTACATCATTTTGGTTTCGGCTCCTCCAAAGAGCTGATTACTCTTTGGAGAGTAAAGTGCAACATCTGAATTGTTGATAAGAAAAAGAAAATCAATGGCCTCAAATTTAATAAGACAGAATTTCCATCAACAGTTCAGATGAGTGGCTTCTTCAAAATCTGTGGTACTTAAACCAATCAGAGGAATTCCATAGAAATTATTCATACATATATATCACATCATCACAGTGTTGCAAGAGATACAAATTCCTAAACCAACAGCTTCAATCCTCATCCATACTATGAATATATTTCAACAAAAAATTTACCAACATCCCAGTTACAGATTACTATGATTAGCATGTAAATTCCAATAAAAACTTAAACTTTAGAAACAACAAAACAACCCACAGAGTCAATTAAAGCATTAAACCAAATAACATGAAGAGAAAAAGAGTACACAGAAGCAAATAAAGAACATCAGCACCCAAAATTCACCTTCATACAAAGACAAAACAGAGCAAAACACCATACGAACACTCAACCAATCCCTTTTCACAGAGCAAGAAATAGGTCAGAATCCATGAACCACACCAAGAAAAAAAAAAGAAGCAAGCAAAAAAACAAACAAGTGGTGTGTGGCTAGTAGTTACACACACTCCATGAATAAAAACTGCCAAAGTGAAAAAGGGTGACCAAAAAATGGACATGGAAACCAACAAAAGAAAAGAAGCTTACCCTTTTGGAAGGGAAGGGAAGGGGAGAGAGATGAGAGGAATTGGTGTGGAATTGGGTAGCAGGAAAAGAGGGTTGAGGTTGGAAGGTTGAGAAAGGTGGCTTTTTTTTCTCTGTTTTGTGTGTATCTTCTCTTTGTATACACTTAATTGTTTTGTTCTCTTCACTTTCACTCACTACATACTTACAAAGTAAAGTACATACATTAAATATTGTATCACATTGAGTTACATATTGTCACATACTATCAATACATAAAAAAATAATTAGTTAACAATTAATTAATAAGAAATAAATATATCATATAAAAATTGCGCGGAAGTTAATCATCCGAACAATAAAAGACTGATCATCTAAAATGATAAAAGATAAATTATCTAAAATAGTAGAAAATAAATCATCCGAGATAGTATAGAATAAATCATCTAAAATAGTGATATACTAATTCAACAATTATTTAGATTAATAAAGTATTTCACGGCACAAATCGTTAGCTAGTTAACTGATTATGGATTAAAAATAATATAAAATCTGAAGAAATTTTTAAATTAGAGTGTCTATTTGAGTACATAATATAAATAACATATTTAGATTTATAATTTTTTATTTCAATTTTCATATACATTTTTAAGTACCCCATTAAGAATAACTAATAGTTTTATTAATTTTGTTAAAAGAATAAAAACATAATTATTAAAAATTCCATAAAAATTCAGTTATATATCTTTTCATAAGCAAAAGAAAAACTATATTAATGATACTAGTTTTTTTAAAAAAATATTAGGTTATTATTTAATTAACTCAATAATGTAAAACACTAAAACCTCATCACTAATAATAATGAATGTAGCTTTCAATATGATGTACTAATTATTATTATATTAAATGTAATAAATAATTATATATAAAAAAAATCCTTCAAGTAGAATCTTCACATTTGATTAAAGGTCTCGGTTCTATATCAAATATATTACACTCTGACACATAAATCCCAACCACTTATTTATGATATGGTGTAATTTTCATAAGACTTGTGTCTATCATTTGCAAATTAATTAACATTCTAATTATGTTTATGGCTATACTTTGTTAAAAGCATTCTCCTTGTTGTAAAGGTGTCTGTCTTATGTGGCCATCATTTTTCCCTTTTCTTGCAAATGAAGGAGTTATCACTGAAGTCAACTCACCATTTTTCTAGCTTTCAATATTTCAACATTTTTGGCTGGTGGCCAAAGGTAATAAAAATATGGAAAATATTCACAATTATAATTTATAATAGAATATTTTTCCAATAGTGGAAAAATTTCCCAATAATATTTTGTTGTTATCTAATAATATTAAAAACTCATTCAGGCATAAATATAAAACACATTTTGTTGCTTTTGGCTGTGTTTAAATCTCTGAGGAAGCATATAGTTTTTCCACAAGTTAGAAGCAAATTTAGTATCATTTTTCACTAATAAGTAATAATATTGGAATTTAAGGAAATATTTTTCTGCTAAAGAATTTATTAGGCAGCTTTTTGTTTTGGAGGGTGAGCATAATAATTGGTTGATAAGCAAGTTGTTCAACTTCCATGGGTTTGGTTGGTCTGTTTCTAACTTTTGAGAGTTAAAATACTACAACATTCTAGGGAACACTTGCAATCCATAGAAGAACAATTTTTCCAATTATTCTTGATATGACATAGGAGCAAAGATGAAAAGGGGGAATAAATCTATATATTCTTAATTTTTTATAATTTAATATTTTATTTTATTTTACTTTTTTTCAACAAAAATTGAATTTATTTCTTTGAATTTAAATTCAGTGTTCATAACCATCATATTTACCTTATATATTAACGGAAAGAAAGTGTTGGAACCAATATTAAGGAAACAATAGGGAGTTAATATTATTTTTTAAAATGATGTCCAATATTTTATCTATACATCCACATATCCATCTATGTGTTTTTACTTTTCACATATAATAGGCCACACGCTAAACACATAAATAATGAAGTCTAATATAAAAATTTTGAACACAAATAACAAAGTCTAACGCAAAAAATTTTGAGTCACGACAAAAAAAAATTGCTTTTATTGAAATGAATATATGTATATGTAGTGTTTTCATATTTTTTTAACCAACGAGTCAACAATCTCATTTGTCATCATCGACGAGCTAATACCACTATACTATTTTAAATAATTTATTCTTTTCTATTTCAAATGATATATTTCTTACTATTTCGGGTGATTTATTTTCTATTATTTCAAACAATCAATCTTTTACTATTTCAAATGATAAATTTTCACCGATTGTTGTATACTATGTTGAGTTAAATAGAACACAGATAACACTAGTTGATGAAGACACTTGGCAAGAAAATTCATACTACACCTCTTCTAACACAAATAATTGCTTTAATCTTATACAATTCAAAGGCAATTTATGTCCTAAATAATAATCACATCATATCAACACAACCCCTTTTACAAAAAATTCATCCATTGCTCGATTCCTATTAATGGCAGCAATATTATGCCCTATACAAGAATGATAGAAACAAACCTTATGCTGAATAGAATTTACACGAGACTTTTCTTTCCTTTGATCACTGTTATTGGCCTCAGAGCTCAGAACTCACACTCCTTGGAATCATTTCAAGTCAGCATATATATATATATATACTCCTATCTAATAGAGGCAGTCACAAATTTTTGTGCCACCTTCACAATGAACTCAAGGCAAAAATATTAAGATCCTAACAGATACACCTCATTCTCTTTCTACACAACTACTATTCCATAGTCCATCTGTTTAAGAATAACTGTCATATTGATATGTAATTTATCAATGCGACGAGCGATTATTCATGGACGGAGGGATTATATGTTATTCTAACCGCCTCTTGGAAGCGAATCCTGATGAGTCAGTTCATAGTTTCCATTTTCTGGTAGACGATTCTCACTGTCCACAACATTTGCCTTTGAACAAAGGAAGAAGAAAGAAGATGTGTATATTGTAATGTGCCAAAAGCTGTAACCATTTCAAAAGAGTGCAACACATGAGATAGAGAACATAGAAAGAAACATGTTGATATTATTGTCGTAATTTCTATGCACTGTTAGTGTAAAACTCTTTTATACTAACATCTGATCAATTGTTGCCACTTAGACAAAAGGAGTTAACTTCTATGCAAACTATTTAAAGAAGAAACTTTTATGACAGTACTTGATTGGATGTTAGTGTAAAAGAGTTTTACAGTGACGGTATATAAAAAATTGGACTTCGATATACCTATGCCATAACCAGTAGTTTTCACTAGTTTCGAGTGTCCAGCTTACTGCTGCCATGGCCAATGCAGCAAAACCAGCCATAGCGAAAGCTAAATTGTACCGCCTCAGAAGTGTCTTGACAAGATTAATGATCCATGTCTTTATGGTTTGCAAACTGCAGTGAAAATTCATCATTAGTCCTCTTTCAATCACATAAGTAAACCTCGTCAACGGTAATTACAAGATGTTCACATGTTCATCTTAAAGCACACACAAGGTGAACATAAACACAAATCTGTGATTGCTCTTATAAATAATACATCTCAATAAAAATAAGAAGGCGACTAGAAATAACAGGATATATTATTTTTTAATGAGAAACATGCCTTGAACACGAAGCAATTGCAAGCAAAACAAGTCTACTATCTGAAGTATGGAGAACTCACCCGAGACGTAGATTCAATGGGAATCTAACTGGCATTGAAAGGGATCTATACTTTGTTGAGATCTCTATCAACCATCCAATAAGAAGGCCAAGAGCTCCAATCACAAGAACAAGAAGAATATTGGAAGACCTGCATGATTCCACATAGTGAGTACAAGAAAGGCAAAACATGTGTTCTTATGTTTATTCTACTGGTTCAGTTCAAATACCTGGTTGCTTTTGTTGCTGCCAACAAAGCTGTAAGGATAGCAATAACTGTGTGGATTGCTCTCTTAAATACTTCATCAATGGTAGCAAGATAAAGAAAAGTGCTAATCACAGCCATGAAGGAGAGCCAAAAGTCCATGAACTGACACATGTAAAGCGAAAGATCGAAAGTTAGTCCATCAAGGATTAGTTCAAATCCAATCGACAAAATAATTTGATCTACGGACAACATCATTGAGGTAAAGGCGATTCATTACTACAATGAAATTTTAGATTCTCATCTGAGATATACATGCTAAACTGGAAACATTGAGTGACCCCAACAGCTCAAGACCAAGCAAGACACAGATTGCTTAAAACAACTAAGTGAGCCGTGTATATTCAGAAAGAATCAGATGAATATCGGAAGGCGAGCGCTAACCTGTAGGACATTATAGCTTAATGCACACCAGGTACCTACATCACATGCATGATATAGTCCACTTGAAATTCCACTGGATGTGAATAAAACCCATTCTGCTAATGCCTGCATAAAAGTTTTGATTTCATGACACCGAAAACTGAAACTGTGTGTACCATGTCATACACAGAAGTCTATATAATGAATAACCCCATTGTGTGTTAATCTAAACTAGAAGGAGAAAAGAAGAGTTGACAAGAGTAACGGAAAGAATAACCTTCTTCCGAAGGGCCCAATAGGCAGGAAGTATGGCTGCAGCATTCGATACAATGAGAAAAATTGATTGTCTTACATGCCCTACAGAAATGGTAGCCAGGGAATCAGATAAAAATATATTACAATGAAAGGGAAGGAAAATGCGGATAGTTGAACCAGGATACTAGCAAGCACCTTGATGCGTTACAATTTCAATGCTACAGTCAAAGCCTCCATGGTTTCGGTCGCAGGAGCAGAAGCTGAGTCAAGAAATTAAATAAATAGAATGGTAAATTCCTTAGTAAGTTAGAGAGCAAATTAAATGCTATTAGTTAAGATACACCCCGCAATGTCTCAGTCATTACAAGGAATTCTATGGTTTCGGTCTAGCAATTTAAAGAAAACAATAAGAATGAGAAGTGCTTAAATAAACCTGTATGATGTCAATCCGCTAGCATCGAAAGAAAATTTACATTCACCATGGGAGGAACAACGTTTCGGGCACCGTTCAAGTGAAATTGACATGATAGTTGGCCCCTTTGAAGAATCACTGCTGGTATTAACATGTCTCAGACCAAATCCCCAAGTTCCTTCTCTAGCATACATAATATAAAAATCAACCTTGTCATCCCTTGAATCATAGAGCATGAAAAACATGGATGGGTCACTTCTCCTTGTCCTGTTCACATAATAATAATCCCAGCTAACAAGCGACGGCAATCCACCGAATCGGGCATACACTTCATAATTGATCTTGACATCCGAGGAAAGCTGCACATGAATATTTCCTCCGGCTGCACCTCGAGGTATGTCCAAAAGAAAGAAAGTCCAAGTGTTATCCGGTTGTCCATTGTATGATGAATTGCTTAACAGTGGCTCAAGAGGGAAGTTTGCCGAATTATGTGATGCTCCGCCACCAACCGGTAAGTAGTACGATTCAAAGGGTGTTGGACCTTTCCTTACAAATGTCTGCAGAGAACCATTCTCATCTCGTCAATAACTCATTCCTGCGTGTAATTATCGACTACAAGCATCAAGATATAGAACTGATTGTATAGCAGAAGGAGTTCTTAAAGTTGATTCTTATCATTTCAAAAGATAACAATCAAGGTGACAGCTCGAAAACAAAAATAGAGGCAGATCAGAGAGACATTTTGTGAAACTCTACCTGAAGCATGTAGCTATTCATTGTACAATTCGGCCCACCTTTTCCGAAAGGGCATTGAAGCATATGTGATACCATTGAATAGCAAACACTAGCATTGCTATCCTGAGTCGTCGTAAGATTGACAGGTACTATGCTAATGTACCAACGACCAATTAGTGGAGAATGTATGACTAGTGGAGCTTTATTTAAATCACTGGTATAATCATACAAAGTAGCCGAAGGCATTGCTCCGTGGCGAACGAAACACATTAAATGAACATCATTTGCAGCAAAACTACTATTTGAAGATGTAATGTTGAACTGGACATCTTTTGCTGTAACAGAAAGTTCTTCTACCACATTCATTATATCCAAGGAGAAGAAGTTTGGTGCACCTTCATGACCACAAAACATTTTAAAACTACTTCTGCAGGTCACAACATTCTCCATTACTGCCATGTTCGCTGTCACCGCCAAAGCATTATAGTTACCGGAAGATGTGCATGAGAGTGGATAAACTGTACTGTTACAGAAATTCCCCCTCATCATTGAATTTGCGCATGCTTCCACGCTTATATTTGCAACGAAGGAATATGTTGGACCTCGGATAATCTACAGTCACAGAGTTCATAGTTCATACATAAGGATTGCACAAGACCTTAGCCACATTTTTTTTGGAGAAAAAGTAATACTTACCATCTTTGATTGTGTCCTTGTAGGTCCAATGCCATTGAAAAGGCCAATGTACCAAACACCTGGAGATATCTGAAATACAATTTGTCATGCATAATTATATGATATACCGATATTATGAAAAGAAAAACAAACAGTGTGACATGAGTTAACAACTTAAGAATTTTAGGAGGCCAACCCCTTCGCAATTGGAATTCGATATCATCATAAGCATCTATGACTATGAACATATCAAAGATATTGTTATAAAGTAAAGTGGAGCTATAAAAATACCTGATTGTTTGTCAATGTCATAGTGATATTTTTCTGCATAGGAAAACACTGCTCTACATCAAGACCATTCATCCCTGAAGGAAAAAAGGAAATTAAAAATGTTCAGATAAGAGATCTCGTTCATCAATTTTCCTTTTTCTCAAGAAGGGATACAGATGTTGAGATATAAAAAGTTCTTGAGTAACGACAAGGCATTTTGAAAGCAATGTGCAAGAGCGCAACAATAGGCCGAAAAGTAAACAGTACACATTCCTAGTTCATCAGAGTCAAGAAAAATTTAGGATAGATAGAATTTGCATTCTTGAACTCTGGTTTTAAGAGAGTGTAATCAATTTTGTTGCCTACCTGAGATTGCTGAAGTCATCAGTGATATGTTTAAGGTATCTGGCAGCGGAGGACTTCCATCTCTAAAGCATATGATCGGCAGCGTACTCTGCGGAGCCGTTTCAATTCTTGAGACATCCTGAAACAGTGTGCATACAAACAAATGAAATAGGAAAAAACAACAATGCTAACAGACAGATGATCTGTTTTACTAGATTTCAGATGATCTGTTCACTAGGTTTCGAATATTCTGTTTCACTGATTTCGGATGATGTGTTTCACTAGGTTTTGACTGATATGCTTCTCATAAAAGAAAAAAGTTGACTAATTATTGACTACTCTTTGTTAGTCACCGATACTTTTTCTTTTGCATTTTAACCCGCACGATATGAGGCATCCTAAGACAAGAAACATCAAAATAGAAGAACAACATGAAATGAATTCAATTAACAGTCACTGTTCCTACTAACAAAGAAGTGTGAACTGAATATACTTACAATGTCTACATTTGAGTTCAATGCTATAGACAGCACAGAGAACCATGGCGGCAAGTCAACTGCAACATGTATCATATACAATTAAATCACCAAATCAGAAGGATTGAAGGAAAAAAAAATAGAGGTTACTCCTCCTCACTCTTGAGTAATACTATTTCTCAAATTTGTTTATTGTAAATGTACACATAGCTAATTATTATTATCTGTTTCTTGCTTATATATAGGTTCTGCTGATATTAGTAAATTAGAGATCAAATGAGAAACACTTCCATGAGACTCATAACTTCAGAAAATCAACTCCATAATTCTTAATTATCTTAGTCCAGTAACATGGAAAAACAGCCATGCTTAATATGATTAAATTCAATAAGAGAATTGCATAAGACTCTTCAAAATAGGTAATTTGAAGAGAAAAGGGATCATTGAAGAATGATCATGATGAATCAACCAACAGAAAGAGAGATTATAGAAGAAACTTAGGTTGCTACCTACAGCTGCATACTCAACTTTATATTACATTTCAATTCCGACCCACTAAAATTCAAACTGCAAAAAGAACAAGAAGAAGAAAAAAAAAAAGCAAAATTATAATCATATAAACAAAAGGGTCAGTGCCAATTGGCTCACTCACCTCTGATATAGCGCAAATCAAAGGGTCTGAGCCTAGTTTCAGGGTAGCTGAAGCTAGAAACAGTAAAGGTTTCGCCACTGCCACTACCAGCTTCATCAGTTGAAGAGAAGACACAAAAGGAGGATGAAAAGAGCACAAAAACAGTGAGAACTAAATTGGGATGACACCATAGAATCAAATTGAAAGCCATGTTTTTAGCTTCATATAGTTTATGGTTGGAATTCTGAGGCAATGGTTTCTCAGATCATGGAAATAGAGATGGTGGGAAGTGAAAGTGAGAGTGATGGAAAAGGGTGTTAGCGGATTAATAATTGAAAAAATCTTTATTGGGGAGAGTGAGAGAATGTGGTAACTGGTAAATACAAGTAGAGAATGAGAATTAATGAATCAATTAGCGTAGAACTTAGAAAGATTAAAATAAAAAACAAAATAGTAAAGAAAGAACAGGAGATCTATGTTGTTTGTTTGAGTCTTTGAGAGACTCAGTTAAGTCTTGTTTGTGTTGACTTGAATCAAACGTGGTTAAGAGACCACTAAGAAGACACTACAATCTTACGCGCTGAAAGAGAGTGGATTGCACACGTTGTTTTTCTTCTTTTTTTTGAATCAAATATATATTATTATATTTTATTATTTTTAAATTAATATAATCCTTGGCAATCAGATTTGTTCGGGTGCCGGGACATCAAATCCATACCCGAACCAATTAAGATCAGGTTGGTTCGGATCTAACTCCAATTACTATCAAATATAAAACGATATAATCAGATTTGTTTAATTTTGATTCGATAATTGGACTATCTATATACATACTCATTTCTATAGGCGAAATTTAATTATCAACAATTTTTTTTTTCTTTTTTCTTTTGTACATTTCATAATTCATACGATCATGCTCAATTGGTTTGCGTGGAACATGTACTTTGAAATGTCTGTTGTTTGGTACCTTCTTTTGATTCATAAAGTCTCCTAAGAGGCAAGGCTTTATTTGTTAGGAAATTGATAAAAGCTTAGCATCCCTTTTTTATTGTGTTCTTTCTTTCTTTTTCTTTTTTTTTTCTTTTTCTTTTTCATATCCCTTTATTTTGAGAAGAAAACAAATTAATGAAACGTTGAGAGTTAAATTAATATTTTAGCTGTCTTAGTTGAAGATTAATTTCATTGACTTAATTCTCTCTAGTCTCAACTTATTTGATTCTTTAATTTGCACCCAAAAAAGGAATTATATGAATAACTAAAATTATGAGAAAAAATAAGTTGAAAAAGACACTTTGCCCCTCAAATTATGAGCATATGATTAACTAAACCGGTTCTACCTTAATTAAGTTCTGAAAATTGATTCCAATAATAATGTGTTAGTGTTACCCTTTTTACTTAAGTACAAGCCTATACAAATTAGAACATAACATGACAAATTAAAATGAAACTACTGGATCTAAATAAGTTCAAGCATGTTATTATTGCAGGCTCAAAACTTTAACTATTAGTTTATTTTAAATATATATATTTTTTAGTTCCCAATGTATCTCCCAGCCCGATAGGTCAAGGGTCACTGAGTTGCTGCATGCACAAGGAGGATTCGAACCCCGACACTTGCTTAAGCGAACTAGTAAAGTAACCACTAGACCAATTCATATTGGTTAAATATATTATTATTTATTTATTTATTTTTGGACTTCAAAAGGAAATATGTTTTTTTTTTGGGGAGTTAGTTGGTATCTAGGGTTTTAAGATTTTGGTCATTTATTGGACTTCAAAAGGAAATATCTAGGGTTTGAAGAGATAGAACTTGTTCGACTTCGGATTGCAATATGCTCTATTTCAGATTCTTATGTTCCCCAAAAGCCCACTTTAAAACCCATATCTCAAAGTGGATTGGTCCAACTAAAACAAAAAATATGAAAAGCCATGAAAAAAAAGTTCTTCACCGCAGTGATCCGATAAATATGGATTGGTCCAACTAACTTGAGTTAGTCTACTGTTTAATTAGGTAGTTCACTTAAGTAAATATTAAATTTCATATATGATTTTGTGCATGCAGCAATTTATTATCTAAGAATAAATTCTTAAATTTAAATGAAGCTCAGATTGATAATAGAATAATCTTCTACCTACTAAATTAAAAAATACCATAAAAAATAAAAAAAATAAGAAATTGATCTAGTGATTAATCTTTTAATTACTTAACCAGGATTCAATCCCGCCTTATACATAGAATGCGACATTCAACATTGTGTGACTTTTAACACATTCCCCTCACAATAATTCAGCTGAGTGTTTGATTAACAATAGTAATAATATATTGGAAAAGTGTATAAGGTCTAATTTCAAGACCAACTTAATTAACAACACTAAAAAACTAAAATAAAATAATACAAGTAATAAACAATTTAACTTCTTTTAGTAATAATAATTTAACCTTTATCTTCTGCTGAAAAGCTGACCTGGATAGCTAGATTTAGGAAGATGAAAACGTTGTTGTCTGGTTGACCAACAGGCCTTGGCCTGCATACATATTAGTATTACATAGACAGTCACAAATGTTGAAAAACATGATCATGATTCATGATGTATACACATGTTTTGCATCTACCCTTCACTCTAGTAGAAAATGCATTAATAGCTTATTATTATTATAACAACTATTTTTCTGTCTGTTTGTTCATTATCTAGAACATGTGAACTATGCTAACTAGTTTAATATTCACCTAACTGCGTATATCGTAGACTTCATTTTGACAAATCCAACTTAACTTGCCCTTTAAATTTAATTTCTCATCTTATTAGTTTATTACTTCTTACATTTTTTTTTTTTTATATTATAAGGCTGTAGATGGGTAGAGTTGGGTCACCTTGGGGACAAATAAAATCTACACCAATTAAACAATTCTGAGTTAGCTTGGATCAATTTTACTGTTAAGACAACTTCGAATCTCAGATCTAATAATTTAAACAAGGCAGCATTATTTAGGATAATTTGGTTAAAAAAAAAATTGTTTGATAATTCAAGAAATTTTTTTTATAATCTTTAAAAGAAAGTAGTACTTTTGAGAAATAATAATAGTAATTTTTTAGAATTAATTTTAAAATAATTAATTAATCTTATATTTTAATAAAAAAAATTAATTTTATTCTTAATTAGAAATTTAATTTTATATTAATACAACATGTACTAACAAATAATCAATTTTAATAGTTTTATTCTTTAAGAGTAACTATTAACTATTTTTATCAAATATTATATATGTAATTTTTTTTATTAAGAACTAATTTTAGACGATTTTATTGTCGTTTTCTTAGAATAATTTTAAAAAATCTAAAATAATTAATAACTTTTTTTTGACAACCATAGTAATACCAAACCAACTCTGGAAACTATCTCCATCTTGGTAGTTCTAATAATAATAATGTAGAGTTAAGACTTAAGACACATTTTTTTTAAAAAGAAAGAAGTAATTATTGAGTTTTCCCATTGGGGTAGAACTGTAGAAGTAGAACAAGGTGCAATTGTGCAAATCACCGTCTCCAACTAACATAATAAATTTACGAAGTACCGAAACACTGTTACTCCTTGTCATATGCCATAAAAGCTAATCTTCTAATCTTATCAAAGATACTTCCAGAAACGATATCATTGGATCTACTCCCCAGTCCCCACAATCAACATTAAACTTCCATCTAAGTTGCCGCAATTTTAGCTAGAGAGATCCATCTGTCCACAAACAATTATCAATTATCCATGCAGGCAAAAACATAAATAAAACCAATTTAATATGTTACTATTATCAGTTTATCACAGCAGTAAAAATCGTACTATTAGCAGTAGAATAGGAAAATACTTGGAGTCACCTAATTTAAATTTAAAAAAATTATTATTTTTTATATTTTTAAAAAAATAATATCTATATTTAAATATTAAAAAAATAATTAAAATGACGAATTAGATATTCCTATCAGTAGTCCTAGGTCAGTACGGCTGCTACTGCAAAATGCAAATAATAACAAACACATTTAATTTCACCTTCACAGAGTGTGGCTAACTGGCAGAACTTCATGAAAGCCTTCTTTTTTTAAAAAAAAAAAAAGTTGTCCCAGGAAAATGCACTAGACAACTAAGTATCAACACAATTAATTAACAGCTTGCTATAATAATTTTATCAAGATTCGATTCCCAAATTTTTCATTCTCATCTTGCCCACATCGACACGTCTCGGTTTGTATTTTAAAATAATAATCAATTAATCATAATTTTGCTGCAGATTATACAAATGAAAAAAAAAAATTAACAAACAATGTTAAAGCAAGTATGCTATTCAGTAGGAGCTCCCAAAATAGTAAATAACAACAGAATCTAACTAAAACTTGATACAAAAACTTCTCAATTATCTCGTATCCCTTACATTTTATTTCATCAATTTTCGTTTTTAACTATATACAAATTTCACTAGCTCCCCCATCCAAAAAAATCTAATCTAGATATCTAAACATTATAGTGAGTAAAAAATGAATAAATCATTTTTCTTAAAAAAAAATGTAAAAGAGGAAAGTAACAAGAGTGGAGAAGAAGCTGGAAAGAGTTTGTTTCTATTTTTAGATTGGTATCGGATCTCCGTTACTAGTAACTCCACTAATCCGATCTGACTCGCCGCCGGGCATAGAAGCCGGCATCACTTACAAAGCGAGATCTGAGCAGCTGTCTTCTAATCCGCGCATCTGAGTTGCATTCAAAGGTCGGTCCTTGGCCAATGAGTTGTTATTGTTACCTATACAAAGCGAGATTCGAATCTCCATCATTTGTTTAAGTGGACTAATGAGCTGGCTGCGGATCGCAGTTTTAATCGGCGTAGAATTCAGTTGCACCGGAAGCTTCCCAGAGGCGTTGATTGTATTCGTTCACTTTGTGATCAGGAACGAAAGGAGTTCTACAGAGAGGGCAAGTCCTCTGATCATGGTCCATCCAACGGTCCACGCAACCGCTATGGAACACGTGTCTGCAGTTCGCCATACACCTGATCTCGTCTTCCCCGGAGAATTCGCTCAGGCAAACCGCGCATCCGTTCTCCGTCGTCGCCGGGATGAAATCTCCGGCGCCGGCTAGGTCGCTGAACTTCATGACGGGGAGGAATTCGCGGATGAGGATAGCGGAGAGGGATGGGATAGGGATTGTAGTGGTGGTGGTGGTGGTAGTGGTGTTGGGCCGGTTGAATTGGGCCTGGTGGGCCTGGGCCCAAGAGAGAGGGTAGGTGTCGGTGGGAGTGGTGTCTAGGAGTTCGGAGATGCCGAGGAGGCGGAAGAGGGAGAGTACGAGGTTTCGGAGGGCGGCGAGGAAGGTGAGGAGGCGGAGGAAGATGTTTGGGACGAGGACTTCGGTGTAGCCAACGGGGAAGCCCATTTTGTGTAGAGAGAGAGAGAGAAAGAGAAAGTGAAGAGAGAGAATGTTAGGTTGTGTTGTGAAATGAAGAGAAAGTGAGGAAGGTGGGAATGGGTTTATAATGGTGTGATAATAAGTCATAAGAGGGTGTGAGGAAGGAAGGAGGGGACAATGGGCAATGGAAGATTAGGTAGGTTGAGAGGTTGGTATTTTTTGGACGGCATTCTGCTTCTTTTTCTTTTTTCTTTTTTCCCTTTTTCTGTTTTTAATTGTTTTTGTGTCTTTTAGTTTTTACTAAATTTTAAATAAAGTCTCATTTATTAACCCATGTTGTTTATTTATTAAATGTGAGCAATAATATTGTCACACAAAAAAATGTGAGCAATAATAAATTAAAAATTTATCTATCTTGTATTTTAAGATACATTTTAAAATTACAAATTAAAATTTTCTCTTGGGAATATAAAAATTTTAAATTCTTAATGTATTTATTTTATATATTCATTAAATATAAATATTTTAAATTTTATATTAATAATAAATTTATCATGTGTCCTAATAGATGTAAAATTAATTAAGATGATAAAGAATTTATATTCTAAATTAACAAGTCTTCGGTTTAAATATTAGAAATTGGAAACACAAATGTTTTTAGAGTTTGATTTAGATTAATGGATTATTTAAAAAAATTTACATGATCATTTAGTTAGAATAGTTCATTTAAATAACTTCAAAAATATTAAATTTAAAATTTATTACAATTAAATAGCTTTATAAAAATTTTACATTATGTAATAAAATTAATTAAATTTATAATATTTTACACATAAAAGTATTATTTTCTTTTAAAATTACTATGGTACACTAATTTTTCTTTACACGTTTTTTATACATTGTTATTATAAAAATATGTTATTTTATATAGGTATTATTTTATTTTTTGAAAAGTAAAAAAAGTTTAGAAAAAACTTTTTACTTGAAGTGAAACTAATTTGTTCTTTATAAATTTGTTAAAATTTTTTTTTAAAAAAAAAACTGGAATGGTGGTCTAATAGACTAATCAAATCCGGTACAATTGGTCGTTGATCTACAATTAGTTAACAATAGTGCAATAATTAACGATTAAGTGTCTGACTTCAACCAACGTCAAATAACTGTCTATTTAAAGACTAGTCAAAAGAAAAACCACTTACTAATTTATCTAGATCAATCTCCCGCTGATCTGCTATGATTCATTTTTGCCTATCCGAATATAAAATTTCCTACAACGTGAAAAGATATAATATCATATAAGTTACAACTTATCGATTCTATTGGATCTATTGACTACCCATTTTTTTTATAAATTTCACTAATTAGTTGTCTTCAATTGACTCTCCAATAACCTTACTATCGAATTATTCTAAAAAATTTGAATATTATATACAATAAGTAATAAGTTATCATGTAATATTATTATTTTTCATTTTATAATAAATATTAAAAGCTGAAATATATTTTATTTAAAGAATAATGTTCATTAATATTATTGGGAAAAAAATATTAGTCTGTATTAAATGCATAATAATCAGAGTATGTGTATGTAAACCGTAAATTCAACAGGATATGCTTTTATGGAATTGGTCTGTGCAGATTAATCTTATTCAACGATCAGTTAATATTGTTGCTGATTTCTTAGCTAGAAGTGCTTCTTCTTCTAGCAAGCTTATAAGGAGTGGACATCTCCTTCAAATGATATTTTGGTTTATCTTCCACATGATTTAGTTACTTTTAGCTAGTTTTTTTATTTTGTTTTTTTTTTACTGTTACCAAAAAAAAAAACTGTAAACCCGGCTCATTTGCTTGCTTTCAATGTCACTTTAATTGCAAGATTCAACAAAAAGCAAACCTGGGAAATCTTTACTTAATTTAAAAGAATTGTGATGTTCAAACCATGCATTTAACCCAAAAGAGAAAAGACCAGAACAAAATTAGCACTAATAATCATGCCAATAGGAAGAAACCACGAAAACGGACACCCTACTAAATAACTAACCAACTATATATCTCTTAAAGTTTAAAGGGTTTTAGTTAGTTAAACCCCTCTTTAAATTATTATATTATTGTTCTCTTCACAAGTTATATATTTTTAAAAATAATTTTGGATATAAATGTATTTTTCCCAATCAAATCAAATTAAATTATTTATTTTATGTAAAATAGATGTGATTATTTTAATATTAAATAGAAATTTATTTAAATATTATTTTTTATTATTTAACACTGAAATAATTTTTTATTTAACATAATAATAAATAAAATTAATAAAAAATTCAAAATAATTGTGTATATAGTATTATCATATTTTTAATTCTACTTAATATATAGTTTGAATCACAACTCAATAACAATTTTTTAGTGTCTTGAAAGAAAATTTTTAGGTGGTGAAAGTATTTAGTGATCTATTAAGTTTTAAGTGTTATTTTTAAAATAAAATAAATATGGATATATATTAGAAATAACTATAATTACATATTTAAAATTTTTTTTTATAATTTTTAAAAAATTATTAGATACTTTCACCATCATAGACAAAATCTTGATACCTATGAGATTTCTTGTTGGACTCTCACTTCTTATTTCTCTTTTTTTTTTTTTCTTTTTTTTTTACCAAATATTCTTACAAAAGCTCCATGGTCAAAAAACGTATTTAACACTAGGAAAATAAGTCAAAATCATATTTTACGGGGACCATGTTTTCGACAAATCCTACACACGCAATTTTTTGCTTTATTATTTTTTTAACCACAAATCTAATGGTGCCACGAGAATATCAAATTCCAATAACATAGTATTTTGTTTTTGAACAATCTAGGTTGAAAAACGATCTTATACGTACGTTAGTTTAATTAATTAATGTTTTTCTTTGGAGGGGACCATCATTAATTAAGCTTTTTAATTTGCAATTTTTGGTTTTTGGTAACATCAACATGTGGCTTCACTCTATTATCTTTCACACAACTTGTGTTACAATAATATTGCACGCAAGCTCCATGTGCTTCAATGAGGAAAGAGTGTGGAACCATAGTGGGTATCTAAATAAATCTAATAAATTAAATAGTAATTATTAATTACCATATCATCATCATCCATTATTCTAAATGGTCATATATAGATTCATAATTTATTACTAAATTGTACGAAAGATATGATTATGGTGATGAAAAATAAAATATTAAGTTCATGTCTCTTATATACGTGTTCATGTCACTTCAAGAAAATACTATATATTATTTTCATCAAATGATTATATTATAAGATAATGTGATGAGTATGGTACGTAGTATATATAATATAATTAAAGCCAACATGTTTAGTTATATAGGCACCACTAGCTTATTACTTAATTAATTATTTATTAACATTATTGTTCGGATTATTTAGTTTATTATATATGAGATTGTTTTTTTGTGATATTATAAGATTTGTAGTTTGATTTTCAGCATTAGTGGCTACTTTTTTTTTTTTTTATGAGATCAGAGGTTGAGTTTAAACTATATTGGTGTGACCGTGTTGACTCAAGTCAATTAAGAAGAAGCTCCTTGCCTTTAGAATGTTCACGATGGGTCTATGGTGGACCTACAAATTCAACTCTTATATATATACATACAATTAAAAAAAAATATTTATAGTGTGTGATCGAGGATAATTTTAGCTGAGATTATTACTTACGAAAATGAAACATTTCAAGTAAAGAAATACATGTATCACATTTTTCATATATAGCAACGTTTGTTTGGTTGTAAGTAAGAATCAATGTTTAAAACTCAATTATTAAAAGAAGCGTATGAAATTCAAGTAAAAGAATAAATTTTAAAATGAAAGGGATTTTTTTTAAAAAAAACTATTTGTTCTTTAGTATGCTTTATGTTGGATTTGCTTGTTAGTCTACTATAGTATTAATTGTATTGGTTTATTAGTATTAATAATATTCAAATATTTTATTGATAT
>JASCZI010151053.1:209887-231057 GCA_036250425.1 Stylosanthes scabra | reverse complement strand
GTTCAGTGGAGTTTCAGCATTTACAATCTCATAGCTTGGCATATTAGCATTGACTATCTCATAGTGTGTTTGAGAACCGACAACCGGATTGTCATGCAGCATTTCAGTATTTGTCAGCTCATAGTGAGGAATCATTTGGGAATTGTCTAGCTGATCATGAGACAATGCTTCAGAGTTAGCTAGCTGGTGGTTGGACAGTTCCTCCGAATGGTGCAGATGATTGTTGGGCAGAGTATCATATTGGGCGAGATGATCTTCAGATAATGGTTTGATGTCTGATAGATGACTGTCTGACAGTGGTTCAGAACTAGGAAGTGGTTCAGAATGGGGTAGTGGTTCAGGCTGAGGCAGCTGGTCTTCTGGAATCATATGGAGATCAGTGAATTGATGATGATCAGAAAGATTTTCTGAAAGGGAGATCTGATTGTTGGGATCAGTTGAGGAATTAGCCAACTCATGCTCAGCTATAGCTTCTGACATCACAACATCACTGCCAGCATGTGCTTCTTGGATTGCCTCATTGCTGGGCTGTGTCTCAGGCGCTACTAAGTCACTAGGCTGTGTCTCAGACATGACAACCTCACCGCTGGGCTGAGATTCAGAAATGACAACTTCATTGGTTTGCTGTTTTTCAGACATAACCACTTCATTGCTTTGCTGAGTCTCAGAAAAAATAACTTCAGTGTGCTGTGTTTCGGAGAAGGTCACCTCATCAATGCGCTGTGTTTCAGTGACATCATTACTGGTCTGTGTTTCAGAATGAGCAACGCCATTGCTTGCAATTGCCTCAGAATCAGCCCGCTCATTGCTGGTTGGTGCCCCAGGAGTAGCTTCAGAGTTGACTGGTGAATTGTTAAGTGGTACCTGGGTGTCAACTGGCTGATTAGTGTCTGACTGGTTGCTGGGTAGTGCTTCAGATTTCTCAGGCTTGTTGCTCAAAGGTTCTTTTGTGTTGACCGATTCGTGGTTAGTAGTCTGGGTTTCGGATGCAGGAAGTACTTTCTCAGGCTCTCTTTTGGAACCAGAGACATCCTTGTTGGGTTGAGGCTCAGAATTTTCCACATTTTTTTCAGGCTGAGTTTTGGAATTAGCCAGATCATTGGTAGGTTGAGGATCAGCATTGACAGAATCACCTTTCACATCAGGGGTCACCGCCACTTTGTCTTTTTCAAGAGTTGTCATCTTCTCTTGATATGTATCTCCCTGCATTACCAATAAGAAAGAATTGCTAATTAAGGTTGAGCATAGTTATACTTGAATACTTTATGGCAGAGAAGAGATGAAGACATGATCATTATTTCCCTATGATATCAGGGAACATTGAACATATATAGTCGTAAACAACCACATGAATGCGTTGAATTTTTCCACATGAATATCAGGCATGAGCAATGAAATAAAAAGCACGCATTTTTACACAGCAACATTCTGGGGAAGTGTATAGCAGCCCAAAAGCTAAATTAGAATCAGATGTAAATCTTTAGGATAGAACCATGCATCACAATTTATGCAAGCTACAAACATTTTATTACAGATACTTCCTCATATTATTACTGATTTACTGACAATTATTTCATCTTTACTTTGCTAAGAAGGCCCAACGGGTACTGCTGAACAAATACCCATGACCCTCCTCTATTCAAGTGTATATTCTTGTTTGACAAAAGCTTAAACTCAGTCAAAAATGGTCACAAACTGAATACCAGCATCAAATATTAGATGAGCAATCCCATTAAGCCTGGTATACGGTGAAATTTGACCTCTATCTACTAACCCAAAGAATACTTAGGCCCATAGTTGGGTCGGGTCGGCCCATAAAACAATTACTATCATTATATAATGATAACAACAATATGAACACAACAGAACACAACCCCAACAAACTTCACTGTAAGAGGTCCATTGCAGAAGCTAGATCAAACATTTACCCACACAACCCAAAAAAAAAGTCAAACTTTAAAACTGGAACACTAGATCTTCACTGGGCTACCAACTACGATGCTTGAACTGACGAAGAAAAAGTATATATAACACATAAATAAAATAATAATAAACAAAATTTTCAAATAAACGCAATCGCGGTCTCGAGCAACCCAGATCCGACAAGTTCATGACTAAAACAAACAAATCCAGCTACCCGCTAAAACTAAACGAGACAATAAAACCTAAAAATAAACCCAATCAAGTTTCGATACTTCTAAAACAAACAACACAGACAAAATTAATTAAAGAGGAAAAAGAAACATCCGATTCACGCGAGAGAAAAGAGCAAAAGAAGCATCAGCTGAAGAAAAACACAAAAATAGAATCGTAAAGTTAGGGTTTGGGATCTACCAGCTGCGCGAAGGGAATCTGAGTCAGAAAGCGCAGATCTGGAACGAAAAGAAGCTCGGTAACCGAGCTTCAGGGTGGTCGGAGTGAGATCTAGGGTTTTACAGAGAGAGAGAGAGAGGGCTCACCGGAGAGAGCTGGAGATTGGGCTTGTTGGAACGAACCCGAGAAGGCTAATTGGACCTTTGGAGTTTCCCCCAATTTTCTTTTCTAGGGTTAATGTGTGTTGTGCCTATGGTTCGCGTACTTGTTCACAAGATAAGGTTTCATTTAAAATAGGGCAATACTTTTGGATTCCCAATTTGGACTCCTTAGGTCCATTATTATTCTTATTATTATTATTTCTTTTTTTTTTATCTCTTTTATGGTTTTTTTTTTGGTTGAGCGTATTGTTTTGGTTTGAAAATTAGAAGAAGATTCCTTACACTATGATGATTTTTCTCTTTCTCTTCACAAGTGTGAAATTTTTAACTTAAGCGTTATGAATGAGTCTATGAGGTTGCTGGGACCGTACGTGTAGGGCGTGCGACAGAGTAGCCCAACCAATGAAGTGAGGGCCCCTCTTCCCTCCCTCCCTCCCTTTCCTCCGTCCCTTATCTCCGTCTACCTTTTAGCCCAATCAGAGTCCATATTTTTTCTCCGTTTCATCTCACAACCTTTTTCTTCACTCAAAACCTTTATTTTCAAACTTGCCTGCCTCTCTCGTCTTCTCTTCTACCCAAAAAAAAAAAAAAAGTTGTGTAGATGTGGAATTGTAAAGTCTTAATTTTCACAAGGGATTAGCAATAGTTCAACAAACAATACACTTTGACCAAAAAAAAGAACAACACTACACAACTCCCTCCTCCCAAAAATAAAGGGATAAAAGTAACAAAAAAAAAATATTTCTAATCTATTCATTATATTGAGAATTTTAAAATTCATTCGACTTTTTTATGTATGATGATGATATTATTCACAAGTGTCTTATTCTCAAAAAACAAAGAAATGTAAAACCAAAAATATTGTATGTATTTTATAAATTAGTTATTAAATTAATTAATATATTATTGTAAATATTCATATATATATTGATGTATATATTTTTTCAACTGAATTACTAGATATCAAAATAATCGAATTTATAATAGACTTGTTTAAAATAGTATAATAAAAAAAATTATAATATGCGAACTACGTATTTTATGTCACAAAAAATATGTCGTGCTTATTTATTTATTTATTTAATTTGGTGGTTGTTAGTACTTAATAGTTCGTACACCTATTTTACCAACTAAATTCAATCGAATTATTTATTTTTATGACAAATTGAAGATTATTTTGATGTCAAATAAAATATTATTTATGTGTTAACTTTTATTACTAATTGATATCAAAATAATTTTTTATTTGATATAGAAATTGATGACTTAGTTGGACATGGTTGAATAAAATAGGTGTACAACTAGCATTGCGGAATAGTTAATACTTAGGGATAACTATCATTTTAGTCACTATGGTTTGGCTGGAAAATTAATTTAGTCGCAGACCTTTTTTTGCCCAAAAAAAAGTCACAAACGTCTATAATTTTTTTAAAAATGGTATTTTAGACAACTTTGCCCCTGAGCTAAATAAACCCCACTCTTCATTGCCGCGAAGGTTAAACGACATTCTCACTGAATAGAATAGGAAGAACAGAGAGAGAGAGAGAGTTTGAGAGATGGGTGGGTGAAGCTTCGAAGCCCTACGTGTGAGAGTGAGAGAAGGAGAATCTACGACGACGAAGCTTGAAACGGCGACTGTGAAGGACGAGATAACCACCTTTGGTTGAGACAGGTTGAAGGAGGAGGGTTCTGCTAACGTAACGAAGTTCACTTGAGGTAAGTTACAAAACTCTCTACATGCATTACAATGTCAAAGCTGGGGATTTTAATTTGTGGGATATTGTTAGGGTTTTGGAAATGATTGGTAGGGTTGATAACCGATTGGGGTTCTGTAATGTTAGGATTTCTCTGAATTCTTTCTCTGACTTCTTTTTTAGGCATTTTTGGTTGAGAAAGAAGATGGTTCTGTTTGACATCAACTTGTTCCACAAGGGCACGTTTGAGTATGTAGATGGGCATATGCACTATGTTGGGGGAAAGAAAACTGTCATTGTGGAGAACGACAGTGACTTTTGGTCTCTGTTCGAAGCCCATGAATAGCTGAAGCGGTTTGGTTACTGGGGGGTTGACATTGCAGGGTTGTGGTATAAGGACTCTCAAGCCAATAATTTAGAGGTAGCATTGATGCAGTTCACCAACGATGCAGATGCATTGGACATGGTGAAGATAGGAGAGCTGAGGGGGAGTGTTGATCTGTTTGTTGTTCATGAATCTGGATTGGATGTGGAGGGGTTTCTAGCAATTGGATGGATTGATGTTGGGGGTAATGAGGATGGAGATGGTGGGGGGAATGCAAGTGAGGGCCCTGTAAAGAATGCTGAAGTAGGGGAGGATGGTGGTGGTGGGAACGTGAATGGGAACGACGGAGCTGCTGAGAATGATGTTGATGACGGGGTAGCTGCTGAGAATGATGTTGGAAATGGGGTAGCAGCTAAGAATGATGTTGATGAAGGGGTAGCTGCTGAGAATGATGTTGGAAATGGGGTAGCAGCTGAGAATAATGTTGATGAGGGGGTAACTGCTGAGAATGAAGTTAGTGATGGAGGTGAGACTGAGGGTGTTGTTGGTCAGGATTCAAGTGAACATTTGGAGAGTGGTGAGGTTGACAGTGATGGGGTTGAGGAAGTGCATGGTGAGGCTGATAGTTCTGTTGATGATGATACTGAGAAGTCCGATTATGTTCCTTCGGAGGAGAACAGCAACAGCGCTGATGACGTTCAATTTACTGATAGTGAAGAGGATTTTGATCTGGATGACAATAGCTTTGGAATCGGTGAAGGAGAATTGGGCAGTGGTGGTGGGAATGAGAATGTGAGAGGTGCTGCTGACAAGGGTAAGGGAAAATTGAATGAAGACTTCAGCAATGACGAAGGCAGTGAGGAACTAGAAGATGGTCATGGGTTCGGGGATTATGCAGCAAGTGAGGATGATGGTGATGATTCTGGAAGGCACTTATAATCTAGTCCATAAGCCACTTGAGAACATGGCAAACTACGAGTGGCGAGTGGGAACGATTTATACCTCTAGGGATGAGTTTAAGGAGACGGTTTCTGCCTACGCTATTTACACTCAAAGGGGAATTAAATTTGACTACTGTGACAGGAAGCGGGTGATAGCAATATGTGTAGCTGGATGCCCCTTCAGGTTTTACTGTGTGAAGGTAAATGAAGAAGAGTCATGGCAGCTAAGGAGCATCAAGACGTGAAGCATAACTGTGCTCAAGTGCAACGCGTTGGAATCATGCACTCGAAATGGCTCAGAAAGGCCTTCAAGAAGAAGGTGGAGGTCAATCCGAAGGTGAAGATCAAAGAGTTGGTTGCTAAAGCAGACAGAAAGTGGAATCTGACTGTCACTGCTTCAATGGCTGCAAGGTCTAAGAAGACTGCACTTGATGAGATCCAGAGATGCTTTAGAGAGCAGTATAAACGGCTGGCTGATTATGCTGCAGAGATACTGAGGACAAATCCAGGCTCGTCTGTGCATCTAAAAGTTGCTAGATCTCCAGACTTTGAGCAAGAAAGGAGGAGGGCATCCTCGGTGAATTGGTGCATCTTTCAACGGATATATGTATGTTTCGATGCATGCAAGAAGTCCTGGCAATTCTGCAGGCCCTTCATACACCTCGACGGCTGCTTCCTTAAAACACCAATGGGGGGCAATCACTAACAGCTGTGGGATGGGATCCTAATGACCAAATGCTCTACATTGCCTATGCTGTGGTGGAGTCAGAGAACAAAGAATCTTGGGTCTGGTTTCTTGAACATCTGGTGGATGATTTCGGACATGAAAGGGCAGGGAGAGCAACATTTATGTCCGACTAGCAAAAGGTAAATCTGTTCCATCCTCCTACATAGTAAATCTGTTGGTTTAATTATAATTGAAAGCATAGTGTTTATTTGCAAATGGTTAGATCTGAATATGTATGCATGATGCTGTGTTGGTTTTTGTTATTAAATTTAGAGAGAATACCTTATTTCATGAATGCAGGGCTTGCTGCCAGCTATAGAGGCTGTCATACCTGGTGTTGACAACCGTTTTTATGTGAGGCATCTCAACAACAATTTTCGCAAGAAGTTTCCTGGTTTGTATCTGAAGGGGATGATGTGGAGATATGCCAAGGCGAGTCACTGGAAAGATTGGGAGAGAGAGATGAGGGAGATCAAATTGGTGCACTTGGAAGCATTCAAGCACTTAAATGCCATTCCACCAAGGTACTGGTCCCGATCTCGCTTTACTTATATTTCAAAGGTCGAGACTCTGCTTAACAACCTCGCAGAAAGCTTCAATGGGGCAATAGTTCACTCTAGAGAGAAACCAATGCTTGAGGACATCAGGGTGTATATCATGACTAGGTGGGCTAGAATAGGGCATTGATAGAGAAGTGGGAGGGTTTGGTTTTGCCTAGGATCAGAAAAAAGATTGAGAGAAGGGCTAGATCTACTGGTCAGTGGCGAGTTCATTTGTCAACTGCTCAATGCTACGAGGTGAGGAAAGACACTTCAAAGTATGTGGTGGATTTGGGTGCAAGAGAGTGTAGCTGCCGTAGATTTCAGCTGAGTGGCATCCCTTGCACTCATGCTATTGCTTGTATAAACTTCAAGTCTCTTGAACTTGATAATTATGTTGATGATTACTACAAAAGAGAGGCTTACATGAAGTGTTACGAATATGTGGTGCACCCTTTGAATGGCCCTGATCTGTGTGATAAAACAGTCTTTGATGACATAATGCCACTCCCTTTTAGAACTCCTTCACACAGACCGACCAATAAACGAAGAAGGGGACCTCCTGAAGAAGAAGGCAGCAGCCAGAGCCGCCTATTCAGAGTTGGCCAGATTCAAAGATGCTCCAACTATGGGGCGGGAGGCCACAAAAAGAGGGGATGCCCTAAACTAGTAACTAGGGTAAGAGTCTTGTTATTATTATTTTTGCACTTTATTTGGTTCTGTTGATAAGATGTCTTATGTAAGCTAACATAAATTTTTTTTTGGCTAACGATTCTGTTTTGTAGTCATCTGCTGTTAGTAAAAGTAAGGGAAAAATTATTCAGAAGCAAGGTTCCAAATCCACCAAGGGAGGCACAAAAAGATTATCATCCCAACCTCCACCAGAAGCACACAAAAGGAAGAAGCTCACAAGAGGATCATCTTCACAACCTCAGCCCATGTGCAATACAACTGGGCCAGGATCTACTACAGTTGGGGCCAACAATAAAGCTCATTCATCAACATCCCAACCCAAAAAGCAGCCCCAAACCAAGGCCTCATCATCAACCCAGCCCACTCCCAAAAAAGCTTCAAAGTCCACCAAGCCCACCTCAAGTTCACAACCAATTGGAAAGAAGGCACAATTCTCAGTCACCAACTTTGGGAATCCTCGTGTGTCTCTATAGAAGCTTAGGCTGATGGCAAAATTGCCACCAAGGAAGTGGGGCAATCTGTAGAACAATTTGTGCACTATATTTTGTAATTGCCCTTCTTGTTTAAACTGAATCACTTGTTAGGTGATGGGGCAGTATTTATTATGTGACCTATTTTGTGATGGTTGTTTCTATTGTGTAGAAAATGATAGGGTATTATAGACTGCTGCAGATTAGGGAAGTTTGTAATCATTTTGATACAGGGTTTTTTGTGATCATTAAAGTATTAGAAACTGCCTATGCTGCTTATTTCTTGTTTTGAGGCAGTACATGGCACAAACATTTCAATGCAGCCTATAAACTATTGTAATTGTCATGGACCATTACTTTTTTGGTAATGAAATTGTGCCATTAGGTTAATATTTTGTAATTGTTTCTTGTTGCCTAATTTGGATGGACCATTTTTTTTTTTGGTGATGAAATTGTGCAATCAGGTTAATATTTTGTAATTGCTTCTTGTTACCTAATTTGGTTGCTTATTGTTATGCTTATAGACCTAAGTTTCTTTAGCTAGCATCATTCTATCATTCTGACCAATTTCAAAATCAAATTGCGAAACCAAATTGCAAACCAAATTCATCCTTTCATAAATGATTTCAAAAACAAAGTTTCATAACTGAATTAATAAACAGAGTGCTTCTTCAGGCTATACATAGTTCAACAATGCATCTTCTATACAACTCAACTTGACAACCAAAACACTATCACAACCTAAATACAACAATACTACACAGCCTAAACACTATGAGCCAACATTTAGGGGCATAACATGCGGTTAGTTGCAGAATAATAGAACCACAACAGCATCAACAACACACACTCAATCATTCCAACAACAACAGCAACCTTCATCTTCATCTCAGCTTTCTTAAGTTTCAGTTTCAGGCTCCGAACCTTCTTCCTCAACTTTGCCTTCTCAGCATCTTCTTCTTCAGAAACCACGTCCGCCCAATCAAAAAAGCCGCAGCTTTCCTTCACCTGAAACCATTCCACCAACCCTTTTAATAACCCACATGCAGAGCCTCTCCATATAAACAAACAGAACCCACTAAATAATTGGGAAAAACATGCAATCAACATAGCAAGACACACGTATAAACGAATTACCTCATATCTCGGGCATCCCCAAAATCTTCTACCAGGGTTTTCCTTCGTGCGGGACACTCTCAGCAGCGCTTTCATTCCGTGGCCGCAGAAAGGTGCATTCCATTTAGAGCTTCGGTGGCTACAACGGAAATTCTCGAAGTCGAGCATAGGGAAGCCATGGAATATGGACGCCGCCGTCGACGGAACCCTAACGGAGAGAGGCTGAGGGGCACTCTTTCTCTTATTGAAGAGATTCTGCCTCACCCCATTTTCTTTTCTTTCTTTTTAAAATAATTAATATCTTTCATTTCTTCACCAACGTTCACAATAAATAACTATCGGGGGGCAATTTCGTAAATTCATTGATTTTGAAAAAAAATTAAACGTTTGTGACTTTTTTTTTGGGCAGAAAAACGTTAGTGACTAAATTGATTTTCCAGCCAAACCATAGTGACTAAAATGATAATTATCCCTAATACTTAATATAAAGTATCCATTTTTTTTCTTTTTTCTTTTTTGGTTTGATAGGGTACATTTCATTAATTGTTGATGGAGGTTGTTCAAGGTATGGGCCTTGCTTAAGCCGCCATGCCTTACAATTGATATCTTTTCTGACTTCTCCCATTTTTTTTTTGGACAAATGACTTCTCTCATTGATTTTGAATTTCTTTTGTTCAAAACCGGTATGGGCCTCGCTCTGTAGTTACCCAGAGGCTGCACCCTTATAATCAGAGTTATTTGGGTCAAACAAATAGTGGGCTTTGTCTTTATTTTCACTTTTCATGCAATCACCACTATCTCAAATTCTCAATCGCCAAGCTTCACACAATAATTGGGGCTGCTTAGCAATCTCTCTAAGATGTGAAATGATGACCAAAAAAAAAAAGTGAAATGAATTATAGGAATCTCCACGACCAAAAAAAAATTATAGAATCTCGCTTTAAAATAAAAAGGGCAGGAGGTGAAATAATATCAAAAATTTTTAAAGTGAAAAATTAATAAAGTAATAAAATAAGTAATTAAAATAACTCTTAAATTAATATAATAGGGTTTAAAGGTAATGAAAAAATACAAATGCAATAGGAATAATTATTTGTAGTGTGAACAATGATTCAATAACATTATATCTAATAAATTTTGATATTATTTTAGAATTGAGATTATATAGTTTAATTGAATTTCAAAAGTTAGCTCAAAAGTAAAAAGCATTTACACTTATAAATTCTCAATAAATCATACATTAACAAATATAAAATTTGTAATATTTTAGAAGTTTTTTCTCCGAGGGAAATATAGGAACCTCCTCCTAAAGCAAGCCTTGTGATTGTTTATTTATAAATAAATCATTTTGTGCTTAAATTTTTTTCTCTCTCTCATTTAACATCAATTCATATTCTTCTTAATTATTTATCTTTTGTACGCTATTTTATTTCTTCATCTTTCTTTCTTTTGTTTTGTGTTTTTCTTTCTCTTTTTTTCTTTTAACATTTCTTCTCTCCCTCCCTCCCTCCTTATTTTGTCTTATCTTTTTAAAAACAAAAACGCTCAATAATATAAAGAATTGTATAGAAACAATAGCAGGGGAGAACTTTCATTAATTCTCATTCCTTTTTTTTTTGTTGACATAATTCTCATTCTATCTTTTGATGACAAATATTCAGCAACTTTTCTTTAATAAATAAATTGGATATTTTTTATTTTGAATAAAGAGTAATGATCAATGATAAAAAGTGTTATCTTTTATCGGATGTTAAATGTTCGAGCATAGTTATTTTTAACAATTTTGTTAGAAAATATATTTTTTTTAGAAGACAATTAGATAATATACTAAAAACTAAACGGTAATCAGTTGAGTTGTTATTGTAAAAAAATATATTTAGAAAAACAAATACTAAAAATTATTAGATAAAAAATAATTAACTTTTAATGTGTTTTTTATATTTCGTAAAAAATTTTATCAAAAAATCTAATTTCCACTTTGAAATTGTAAAAAATTCACGTATAGTATTTATTTTCATGTAAAATTAATAATTAAAAATCTTTAAATAATAATTTAATTAAATATGTTAAATTATATATAATTCTTAACTATTAATTATACATAAAAATAATAAGTGTACATAAAATTCTAGGTTTTGTTTTATTTTATTTTATTTTTTAAATATAGGAGGTTGATTGGGTAATGAGAAGAAAGAGGAGGGGGGAAGACAAAGTGGTGGGTTAAATCAAATGGACAAAGTTTCTCTGATGATGTCGGGCATGTGTGTTTGGTAGATGGTGTCAGAGTCAGTCATACACTCACATCCATTTCCATGCATCTGTCTCTAATAAACTCCTACACGTGCATCACACGCACCCTCTTCCTCATTCTTCTTCCCATTCTTCATTCTCCAACTAATCCTCTTTTGTCTATTTAATCCCCCCTTTAACAAAATCAATTTCATGTTTACTTCACCATACGACAACCCTCATTTTTATGATTAATTACACTTAATTACTTGCATTGTTGCCTCTAAGGCTATAACCTCTGATTTTCCTATCCGGGAGTGTGTGTAAATCTCTGCCACATGTTGGTAATTTCCCACCATTTTAATTTGTTTACTCTCCGTTGCCAATGCAATTAAATCGAGAACGACACTCAGAAGTTGACTATTTGTTTAATCTCAAACACATATCATAATTTCTGCATTTCTGTTCAACATTCTATGGACATCCTTCAATATATTTAAATTATTAATAATTATATTATTATTATTATACGTAGGTATTTGTTGTTATTATTAATTATTATTAAACATTAATAGTGCAAATCTCTTTTATTTTATTAGGTAATAATTTATGTAATATTATAAACGATCAGAAATTAATAATTTGCCAAATAAAGTTTATTCATAGAAAATAGGTTACCCTTTGCTCTTTTTTTCCCCTAATGATAAGAGCAAAAAATATTTGTTATTTATTGTTACCGGAATTTTATTGTCATTTTTTTTTGGTCTGGGAATATTATTGTCATTAAGTCATCACAAAATCTGAATATAAATTGGACTGGACTAGATTGATGGGCCTGATGACGTGGGCCGAAAAGATAAGCTGGTTGGAGCAGTTCGGCAGATACATGAAGTTTTGGTTGGTCAAAGTTTTTGTTGTTCAGCAAGTTATCCAATTAGGTTGCGTAGTTAAAATGCACATAGATCCATATTTGAACATGCCCAATATTTTTATTGAAAAAATTTAAAAACAAATAATTACTTTTTTATATTGGCTCATATATATATATGCACTTTGTTTATGTATTTGGGCATTTTTACACCAGTTAATAAAAATATGCTAATTGGTTAAAAAAATGTGCTAATCACGTAACATTATTATTCTTTTTATGTCACGATGGACCTAACCCATTAAAATTACATAATCTTTAGGAATATAAATAAAAGACTAATATCATCATATTGAGATATAAAATGAATGAATTATTGAACCTTATTTTATTAGGAGTTTTTTCTCTTTTGCTTCAAGTAAAGATAATTGTTCATTCTTCTTCAATTATAGTAAATTATTCAAATATTTTCTTCCACATGAAGCTTACAACTACCTACATACACACATCTTCTTCTTTAATGTTTACATTCTTAATTCTACTTCTAACATTTTATATATCAAATTTAGGTATGATAATCAATAATCAAATCAAATTTAAGATAATATATGAAGTATCCTTGCCAAAAAGTTGAGTGAGCATGTGAAGGCAAGTGGTTGAGATAGTGCCATTAGTCATGTATTAGCTAGTCATGTATAGATAGACAGATACCATTACCCAATTTTGGTGGAATATTAATTGGTTTGCTTATATTTTGCAAATAGAGGTAACATGTTAGAAAATGATGGTTTGTTATCAATAATATAAGGGTGGGAAATGAAAATAGATGGCATGATGATGATATTTATTAGTAGTGCTATGCATCAAATCAAATCTTATCATCAAATAATGTGATCAAATAAACATAAAGAAAAAGTTTGTGAAAGTAAGATTATTAGGCAGGAGTGATTGCCAGCTAATTAGTGTGTACTTAAGCAAACAAAGCGGAACCCACCACCACACTAACTACCCTCATTTTCAAATTTATTATGTAAATCACTCATACAGTTTCTAAGGACAAAATAATACATATATACATTGATTATTTTACTGAATTTTGTAGCTAATATTTGGTTTTAATTTTCTAATTAACACACAATAAAAATGATATGAAACTGTTACATGTCACAAGTCACAACATCCCTGTGTCAGTGCCAACCACAATGGGTTGTAACTGGAACTTGAAAGTTGTAAGTTGTAACGTGGAATTAAGAGATTGGACAACCCTACCATGCACATGTTCTCCTTATTAGTATCAGTTTTGGTATGTTGTGCTACTTTGTTCCTATGTACTTTGCATGCTTTGTATTGTACCTCACTCACTAATATTATTATATTTACACATGTAATCCGATTTTTATTTTAATTTCCGTTTTTTATTAAAAAAAATCGATGTTTGATTAACGTTTCCTCTATAAAAATATATAAAATGCAACAATAATAAGTGGGTCAGGAAATTATTCATGCATATGTGCATGGCCCGATTTGAAAGAATAAATTAAATAAGGGATTGAAATGGCAAATTAGCTCGCTCTGACCAGACGAATAAATAACAAATTATTAGCATTATCATATATTCATATTTATTTATTTTATCAAAACTGATAGAGAGGCCATGTGGCTCTCCACTATTTTATATATACGTCCATCACTGTAGCAGGTTATACAGCTTTTGACCTTTAATTAAAAAAATGTGGATGATTTATGTATAAATATTTCTCAAAAGAAATTAGTATAATAAAATTCATATTCTAAAAGCCCATAATTTTGAAGTAAAAAATTATAATACACATAGTATATAATTCAGCTACCATATCATAATAGAATAATTAAATTTATCTTATAATTGAATAATAAAAACTCTAAAATCCCAAATTGTATTTAATAATTTTGATTGATTTTTCAATACATATATATTTTTTAACAACTATATTAATTATACACTAAAAATTAGATATTAAATCAATCATATATATATATATATATATACATAATAACCGATTTATTAGCGAGTATTTTTTTATAAGTGCATGAAATTTTTGTTCTCCTAATTGGATGAGTGAAATTCAACAATTAAAATGCGCATTTAATTAACCAATTTTGATTAGTCAAGTGGTAAGTTCACTAATCTCTTTAAATAAGTGTTGAGATTCGAATTTTATTATGTGTATGCAGTAATTCATTGATCAACAACAAATTTTTAAATATAGCTCAGATTTGCATTGTATTAATAATTGTGCATTCAATGGATTTATTAAGTAAATAGAAAAGTAAGGTAAATTAGGGTGGATATTGTTTTGCGCCTAAGTTGTGGATGCATTTGTAAGTGTTGAGATGGTATCTAATATTTTGATCCAATCAAGAAAAGAATGGTTTTTGTTTGTGTGTGTAAATACTAAATTGAAAGAGTAGAAAAGAGATGAGATGGCCGACAAAGCGACCTTCGTCCCGGGAAAAGCGCGGGAAGCACTACAAAAATAAATAAATAAAAATGCAAACGATGAATGAATTTGGTCCCAACACAGAACGAAGACACACATTACCGCTCTTTAATTCTCACTTTCAGTTAACTCACAGGTTAATTAGAGACACTCGCACAGTAGCGCGTTGCGGTGGGGTACTCTCCCACGTGCCGCCATGTGATCCCGAAATTTCTGTTCCTCCTTTCGGGGCTTATTTTCCCCCCCAATTCCTCCATTCTTTTACTCCCCCACTCTCCCTTCCACGCCTCACGCGCCTCCCCTCTAATTATATCTCATCCTTTTTCCTTTTTATTTTGTTTTCCATTATATCTTCTAATACGACGGATGACTAATTCATAGTGAATTTAAGTTTCATTTAAGCATATGTTGCTAGTCAATAAATTGCTACATACAGAAAATAATAAATTTGACTAATAATGACTCAACCCAAATAATTGTTATTTTTTAAAATTTTACTTCCCTCCTTAATAATCCACTCCTTTATGTGTTCTTATACCACCATGTTACAAACACGAAACACCTATCCAAGAGTGAACACCTGAATCATGTGTCATTTCTCGAGTTTTTTAAATAAAAAATATTTATATACAGTAGTTCATATAGTAAATCAATTATTATATATTTGAATAGATATATGATTTTAGTGGAATATTTTAATTCTTCACCCATCTTAATCATTAAATTAGCTTTTCAAATTTTCAATTTTTTTTAGTATTAAATTATTTAGATGCAATTTTTTGTAAACATATGATTAGAAGAATGAAACATTTATCCTAAAAATTTGGTGATTTTTTGCTAAGTAGATTTTCTTTTTGTTTTAAAAATGATAACAAAATTTTATTTAGAACTCAAATTTTGGTCCAATTTTTTGTATATATTTTCTAAACCATTATTCAAATACTTCCACAAAATTTTGTATTAAAAGCTTAATCGGTTTGCCAACTATGAAAGTCATTTCTCACTTATAATTTTTATTTTGTTATTTTTTGTCGCATTTTTTAATATTTTTATTATATTTTTGTTGTTATAAAAAAAATTGGTGTTATTTTTGTCGATTTGCTAAAACATCGAAATGATTTGGTAGTTTACCCTTCATCTTACTTAGTAATAGTTGATCTAGGTCAAAGCATAACTAAATCCATTTTATGTTGGTGCTATCATAAATATCACTTAGTAGAATGAAGTTAATTTCAAGGTTTCTAAAATAAATATGATTTTCAGAAATGTTATACCAATAGATATTATATTATTTTTATTGTTTTACTATATATCTTGTTTATTAATTAATTAATAATAAGCATTTTTGCAGAATATATCACAAAATATATTTAATTATACTATTTACTACTATTAAATGAGAAGAGTTTTTTTAGTAATTTTAATTTATGAAGAATTATTATTCCATTTTTTATTACAAAGGAAACAAGGAGATTTGAATATATATATATATATATATATATATATATATATATTTTGAAATAATATAAAACATATATTATGGTCAATTAAGTTTAATTAAATCATTTATTTTTATATTAAATAAAAAACTATTTTAATATTAAATAATATAAAAATTAAATAGCACTGAAATAATTGATATTTAACATTGAAATATATAGTTTTTTATTTGACATAAAATAAATAATTTAATTATACAAAATAAATATACACCTAAAATAATATTACATAAAAATATCATAAAATTATTGAAACTTGTCAGCATCATTATTAACTCGTCACTTTTAGTTAATTTGAGCATAATAATGCAATTTGTTACGTTATTATTGAGACTAAAGTATATTTTTTGTTTTTAAAATTTGTTAAAAATTTAAAAAATATCATTAAATTTTATTTTGTTTTAATTTTATTCCAAAAATTTTTAATTTACATCAAATATATTCCTGACAATTAATTTTTTAATAAATTCAAGACCAATTTCGCGATAATTTCATAAGAATAACTTTTAATACAAGTAAGTTAGGCACAAAATTCTATTATTATTGTAGAATTTGTTCTAAAATTCTTTAAAATTTACCTAATAAGAGTATTTGATATAAATCGAAAACTTCAAAAAAAATTGAAACAAAATAAAATTTAAAAATACTTTTAAATTTTAAATACTTTTAAATTTTTAGCAAACTTCAATTAAAAAAAAAACATATTTTACCCTGTTATTAATTACTAGGGAAAATGATATTCGTACCCCTGACTTTTTAAAAATTACATAAATTCACCCCTAACTTTTGTGAAATACTTAATAACCCCTGATTTTCGAAAAAACAGTACAATTATGCCTTTGATCTCTATTAGTTTGACTTGACTAAAAAAAACGAAAATGTTCAATAGAATACCTTATAAAATCACTCCCATGATGAAAAATAAGAACCACAAACGTATTTTTTAGTAGCTACATAAGCAACTTTCAATTTTTTTAGCCGAGTCAAACTAACTAAGAGGCATAATTATACTGTTTCTTCGAAGGTCAATAGTTATTAAGTATTTTACAAAAGTCAAGAATAAATTTATACAACTTTCAAAAAGTCAAGGCATAAATGTTCTTTTCCCTAATTTCTAATAAATCAGTTTTAGTTTGTGGTGTTTAATTGTGATTGAAGTTTTCTTTTTTTTTTTTTTGGACTTTATGTGATTGAAGTTTGAAGGCTATAATAAAGATATGTAGAGTACTGGAGGCTCCAGCTGCTAGAGCACATTGATGATGAAAGTGATGCGTCAAGAATGAAGATCGACGAGGGCTTGTTGCATGAAGTCTCTGATCACATGGGATCATATATATAGCGGCAGTGACAACCCAACAATGTAACCCACCACACCACAAAACCATACATATACTTATATATATAGAGAGAGAGCACATCCACAGGCCACAGCTAACATTCGTCTCCATTACTGCTATTTATTCCTAATACTGACCCCGCACTCCCACATGCTATAACTTTTTTTTAAAAAAAAATTATTTCTTCTTTAATTTCATTATTAGTTTGGGTACTGAGATAAGAGTTTAGTTTTTTATATACTAATAATTTAAACTTCAGTTATTCAATTTAACGAGATTCACATGTGGATTGTTAAAATTAAAGTAGTTACATTTTTTTTATAATATTACGGAAGGTTTAAGTACTAGAATTAATTCTACATTTTTTTAAAACAAAGAGAAGTCAAAATTTATAAGATAAGAAATTCATTACTTTGATATTTTAATATTTTAAATTGGACATAATTTTTTTTTATCTTATATTTTCTTGTTTAATTCTTTTAGAATATTTAATCTCCATAATTTTAAAACTCTTTTATCCTAAATGTATCAAAATTAAATTATTAAAGCAATTCATGTGTTTTTTTTAATTATTGCAGGAAAAATCAAAGGTAGTTTCTCGTTTTATATGTGTACCTTTTTTTTTATTTAAAAATGGCTGTAAGATTAGTGCTGCTAACTGCTACCACAAACTTTTTATTCTATATTATGATAATCGTTAATTTATCTTTTTTAAAATTATTTTTTAGTAATAAATTAATGTAAAAAGGCAAATTACTATTGTCTACTATGTATATAAGAATACACATACAAAACAATCTCTCTACCTCTACATCTACGTTCTTTTAATATAAATCATATTTTAATGCTCGTATAAAAATATAATAACTGATTAGATCGCATATTTTGTAAGTATTAAAATATATATTCAATCGATAGTAGTCGTATTTATATATGAGTATAAATTCGATATTTATTAAAAAAATGTGTGAATAATATTATTTTATAAAAATAGAAAATTATTACACCATTCAATAATTGCATCTTGAAGTATATCATTCAAAAAAAATCTTTAAATATTGCGTCTAACTCCCAAGTTTTCATAATATTTCAAATGTATGTTTGAATTCAAGGTTTTGGTATTTAATTTTTATTTTTATTTTTATTATTTTCTTCAGCATGAAATAATTAGATTTTTAACACCGTAAAAATTTTAATTTGTGAAAAAATTTTATGTTTAATATGGCATAGTGCATAGATCATAGAATAAGTTAATACTATTTTTCATGGTATGTAGTATTTTTTTTATTTTTCAATGAGGTAAACTTATTATATAAATTTATGAGTTTTAATTCAATACACGTATAAAGAGTTTGTACTGTCATTTAATTAAATCCATGTATTTAGATAATTTTTTAAATAATAAATTTAAAATTAATTATTTTTATTAATATGATAATATATAATTAATTATATGTATAAAAACTGATCGTCTAAAAACTTAAATTTCAATTTTCTTACTGTGATATTCTTATTTAACTAAAAATGATATATATGACCATCGACCTTTTAGTAGGACAATAGGGTTTACCCGAATTTTGTTTATCTGTCAACAACTCAACATGATGAATCAAACTCCTATTTCATTCTTGTAGCAAATACTGATTTATTTGCAGTTTTAATGTATAAACGAAGACTAACTTGTAATCGAGGGAAGAAGAAAGATGACGTTTTCATGATCATATATGGACTAATGAAGAAGATGATGAATAATGTGGTTAATTGATTTTGAAGGGAATGAAGCATAATTGAGATTCGAGGGATTAATGTTTGTTTAATTATTTCGCCGGCTGAATGAATGATTGAGTGAAGCAAACGGTGGGAGGAGCGCGTGAAGTGCACAGTCATCGTCGGAACAAGAAGACAGATCTGAGTGTGGGCCCCACGGTGTGCCCCCCGCGAATGGTAACCGTCACCGTTTGATCCGGAAAGTTGCATCACAGCCGCACAAATATGAAATCACTTTTTTACACCAATTAAAAACAATTCTTTCTTTCATTATTTTAGCAGTCTAATCCCTATTCCCCTAATTGGGATCAAACGTAGTCAGCTTTTTAATTAGGGTTCGAGATTTAAAAAAAGAAAAAGAAAAAAAAGGCGTGGTTCAGTAATCCGTATAATCTTAGCCCCAATATTCTTCTAGGGATTGATGTAAAAGTAAAAAAGAAGAAAAGAGAAAGAAAATTAAAAGAAAATAAAAAATGATGAAATTTCAATAAAACCCCTAAATTGTGCTATAAATACCACGTCTCTCCTTCCCTAGCCTTACATTCTTCTCTCTCTATCTATCTCTCTCTCTCAAAGTCACAGCCTCTTTTTTATCTTTCTATTAGGGTTCTGATTATGCTGTGAATCTTAGATGCGGAAAAGAATGATGGAATATGCATGAATATATGGCCCTCTTTGTATTCTTCCACAGCTTTCTTGAACTGCATCTAATTGATTGCATGCATGCCATGGCACTCTTCTTCTAATAGTTGCGTTGCGGTTCAATAAAGCTGTGGGAAGATACAGATAGGGTCAAATCGCCTAAATTACCTTCCACTCACTCCATCTTTCTAATTATTTCCATTTTTTTACAATATAACGTGCTTCTTTTTTTCTTTGGAAATTTTAATTTGACATATATATCAGAGATCGGAATTTTGAGATGATGATGATGCAGCTATATATAGATCAGAGATCGGCGAATTCTGTATATAATGATGATGATGGAGACGACGACGGTTCGCCATGAGAATTGAATGACCTAAACAGGTATTCGTTCGATCCATAATTTAAGGGATTTTAATTTAAATAAATTGATAGAAGCTGAAACTACTGTGAGAAGCGTAACTAGAAGCTCTCCTTTCACCAGATCTTATCGTAATCTATTTGAATTTTGACATATTTTTATGTTTTTCCCCCTTTTTATTTATTTATTTATTATTATCTTGTTTAGTTTGTCCAGCAATTTTAATTTAACTAAGCAGGGAATTTTTATTTGAAGACTATGGTATGGTGGTTGGTTAATTTGCACATGACAAACATTTGTGATATATATTTTTATTATGTGTTCTTGGCTTGCTAGCTAGTTGGTAATCTTGTCTGAAGAGTTTTGAATATTATATAATCTTGGTGTGTCCTTTTGCTCTTGTTTTGAATGAATGTGTCAAGTGTGTGTATGTAAATTGTAAACCTCCTCCAAATTATGCTGGGAAAAGTTACAACTCAAATTTGGAATTAAGGGTCATCATCATCATCATTGAGGGAAATTTTCAATATATTTATATGGACAACATACATGTCCCTCATTTCATTAATTATATATCCAGCCATCTGTATTTAATTTGTACCGTTAAGTAACAATTTGTTTAATATGTATATTCTATATAATCTTCAGATGCAGGACAAGCATGACTTAGTATTAATTTAACATAATCTCTATCTTGAATTCTTACTCATCATATGTATATATTCTATTAACAATTACAAACGTTCTTATATATAAAATCTTATCTTAATTAATTAATTAATTGATTAATTAATTTATTTATATCCAGATTCATATATCCTAGCTAATAAGCTAGTTATGCAAATAAATTAAGTGACAACAAATTAAAGAAAAGACTTGTTTTGTTTTGGGTGCACGGGGGAGTAATAACCAGAAGGAACAATTTTCAGTTAGAGATTGTTAGGGAATGGACCACACACAGAGAGAGAGAGAGAGAGTGACCATAATTTCTTAGCTAGCTAGCTT
>JASCZI010151053.1:199087-209831 GCA_036250425.1 Stylosanthes scabra | reverse complement strand
CTCTATTTGTTTGGAGCTTCCAACAACTTATGAATGCTTTTAAGCCCCATTGGATGATGACCCTAGCAAGAGGGAGGGGGGGGGGGGGGTATTAGGTGAAGGCTTTTATGGGAAAGATTAACCATAAGGATCCACACAAAAATTAACTCATTCATGATGTACCTATGGTGGTGAGTTGGAGCAAAAAGAAATGAAATAAAGGGGTGCCTAGCTATATCTATAATGCAGAAGAAGAAGCAGCCTCCGGTGGAAACTAGGGTTTTCTTTATTTTCCCAATCAAGTTAGAGACAAGAACCATTTGCTACAATTGGTGGAGTTTTAGACCACCTGCCAAGTACTATTTCTTTCATTATTTTTGTGATGATCATGATCATGACCAGATCGAATCGGATCGCTTTATCATGAATCAGAGGCCCTCCTCCTTTTTGTTTATATCATTTTATCCCCTCAAAAAAGCAATTAGAATTTAGAAACGGTAAAAAAGCATCTACCTTAGCCTTGCATGGCCTTGAACAACAAGTGACTAATATAATACCCTTTGCTTTCTAATATCTGACAATTTAACCGACAAAATGGTGACCTTCAAGCTCCATCGACTTTTCTCTTCTTTCTCTCGAATTAAATCGTGTTTAGCTCACTAGTCCGCTTAAGTAAGTGTTGGAATTCGAATTATGTCTTGTGCATGTAGCAACTCACTGGCCAACGACAAATCTTTAAATGAAGCTCAAACTCGAGACAAATTAGTTTTCGACCTGTAGAGTATTTAAGTCCGGAATACGGTTAAAAAACAGAAAACTTTACATGGTCATGGTGCATTATTCACGGGCACTACCATCAGTTGTTTTTCTTTTTCTAGCTACTTGTAATAACAATAAAGAGATATATAAAATTAAAATGCAAAAGTCATATGATATGAGCATGCCACTTTATTATTGCTATATCAATATCCTAATCCTACATGTTACCCACTAATCTAACATGTATATATCATTATTCTCATTTCTTCCTCATTCAATGGCTTTTAATTTTAAACGGATTCAGCAACACGTCCTGCTTTTTCCTCCTTTGTTTGGATCTACTACTTGTTTGTATTTATTCACTATTGTAATAACCTCACCTCCTCTCTATACAACTTTATACAAAAGTGCTTCTAGCTTCCTCACCCATCATGCATGCTGCATTCTTCTAGTCAAATGATGATGTGAATTGTGTGATTGTATTCTTATATGTTATATATATTATATACTTGAGTAAATATACATATTATTTTTTTTTTTTCCTTCGTTGGAGAATGGTTGAACTGGAAAAGTTAGATTTTCTTGTGCTCCGTGATATGTAAAAGAGGGGAAGATCGGTGAAAAGAAACGACAGGGATGCAATAAAAAATTAATGGACAAACCTCTTGATCTTGCTGTCTTAGCAGTGCCACTTTTGTCTTCTCTCTACAACCATCTATCTATATAATTAAAAATAATTTTCAAAAATTTTATTTATACCCCCTTAATTCATGAGCTTTTTTAGCTTATCACGTTGGCATAGATCGATCTAGGCATCTAGCCATCTAGAAAGAGGGAAAAAATGTTAATTAAATAGTTAATCGGATTATATAATATATAGTATATATATATAGTTCTAAGTCACCGTCCCCATATAATGCTATTGTGTATCCCTTCATTCTAGCCAATGTTGCATTCTTCTATGAAATGAAGATGCAAATATGTCTACATGTTTCCCTCATTGATATATTTAATTAGTCCTTTTATTTTATTTCTACCCCGTTAGGTTAGGAAATTAAACAAGATATCGGAAAAAGAGAATGAATAGGGCATATAATATATATGTATGTATGATGAAGAGAATGTACGGCAATGTATGTGATGATGATGATTGTTCTTTGTCGATGGGTACAATTTCTAAATTGGCATCATGGGACAACACAGTTTCCATTTATTGTTATTTTGGCACTTTCACTTGAGAAAGGGGAAAAGGAGCTATTATTTTGATTGGGGCGTCCTCTTTGTATGGGTGGTTCATCACTCAGTTACTTACGTCAATACCATACCCTACCATTGATGGTATTGCATTGGCTGGTGGGCATGCTTGTCATTTCATATTACTCTCCTCATCACGGGCAACCTAATTATCTCCTATATCTTTACATTTTATTCCAACGGATTCTGCCGACATTAACCTTTCAACACTAATCCCATCCCTAACTCCCTTTATTACTTTTATCTCTCCCTCCCTCTCTTAATTCAACTCACCTACCTATATATATAACACCATTCTTCTTTATAATTTGCATCTTCGAAGGTGTGGCGAGCTCTGTAGCCCGCGTCCTCTCATAAGCGACGGACTTAATTCATAAATATCACCAGCATCATCCATCTTGAACAGTTTTAATCTTTGAATTTTTTCTCTTTCTTAAACTTGTTATATGATGTCTTACTGGAGTTCTAACGGTCTTAGTTTTTATTTTGGTTGTTCTTAATATTAGTGGAGTTCCATACCACATTAATGAAACGAACTACAATTGCCTTTAATAAAAAAATTAATTTTAATACCGTCAATATAAATTAATTTTGCACCTGTAATATAATTTAATGATTATATGATTATAAAATGTTAGTTTTCCAGTGATTACTTCTCTCAGTATATAGGACTTTTTTTTTTATTTTTTCCATATATGAAACTTGAACTGAACCTTGAATATATACAGAATAATTGAAAAAAGCATGTACGTATCGAATCAACTTTTTATTAGTGCTTTTTTTATGCACTGCACTTACTTAATTATACATATAATGATAGGGCTCACAAGTCACAAATATAATAGATCATTCAGATGATGAGACCAGCACCATGAACAATGGAAAATGATTTAACATGAGTTGCTTTTGTTGTTTATCTATCTAGTGCTGCTTATTATTAATCGATAATGGCTTTGATTAAAGGGAGTCAAGTGGGTCAAGCACGCTTGCTCCAAATAGTAGAAAACTTGCATTGCTTTCGATTATTGCATTTTGAACATACAAATATATATAGTAATAATGGTGCTACCTACTGTTGCACTTGAAAATTATTATTGGTGTGGTTAAATTTTTTGTGCTATATTTTATTATTATATTTTATATTTAATGTGTAGATCTAAAAACACTTGAATGACTTAGATATATGACAACTAAATTTATTTTGATTTTATTTTTTCTTTATAAAAAACACGTTGGTGTTGACTTGGTTGAGAAATTATTCACAATAAGAGAATAAGTTTCATGAATGTGTAAAGTAGTATTCTATCCCCACAGATGTAAAACTCCTCAAAGTTTGCAATGCAATGCCCTTTGCTATATGCTCCATCCATCATGTCCTATTGAATATTTGTCTTTGAAGATGAAGTTAAAATGTAGAAAGATAAGATGTTTTTAACTGATTTGGATATATCATACATATGAAAATAGTGAATGAGCTGAGTGAATTAACAACACATAGAACCTAAGAATATATATGTTTTCATTATTATTCTTAATTAAAAACGTTAAATTAAAAGAGGAGGTAGCTAGGTAATAACTTCATTCTTTAAAGAAATAAAGACAGAGATAAAGTTAAACGGAATTATTATGTCTCATAATCTTTTATATATGGTGGGTCTGTGTATAAACAAATTTGCCCTTATCTCTTTCCCAACATGATGGTCTTATTCCAAAGACGGATCCAGTATCTATCCCAAATCTTGAACCGTGATATATAGATGCTCTTTTTTTAAATAAATAAAAGAGGAAAAAACAAAAACATAAAAATGACTAGTATATATATATATATATATATATGTTAATTATAGCCTAAGCAAACAATTTTGATGACTCAATTCAGTGAATAATTGTGTGGTACTCCTTTGTTTTTGCCTTACAATACAATGTGTCTTTTTAATTCAAGTAGACGACAAATCATCATGTGTTAATTAAACAGAATAGTTTATAGAAAACGAAGCAAAAACCATTTTCTTTTTCCTTAGATGCTTGAATCCGAACATTCCCTAATATACATTTGTTAAGGTGGGGATGCCTTGCCATCAAAGTTTAATTAAAATATTTCAATAATTATAATTATATATATTAGGTAGCTAGGTTAAGATATTTATTATTTAAAATAAAAGGGATGAAAAGAAGGAGGAGGTAGTTTTAGAGTGCATGGAGAAAACTGACACGTTCCTGTTTACCATCAAACATAAGAAATACAGCAATGACCTTTAATTTTAGAATTTAGAGAAAAAAAAATTGAACAGTGGAAAATAAAGTTTGAAAGCAAGAATAATTCCGTACTAGGAAAATTGTGTGATGATTGAGTTTGAAGTTTGATCTGATAATGTCATTGAAGGGTTGAGCTCATCACCATTCACCAATGAACACTGAATCTCTGATCTGGTAACTCATATATACGATGTCGTGTCACAATTCACAAAGCTGCTTCATGGGTTTCGTGTGCCCCTATCTCAGCTCAAAGTGTTCATTCATTCTTCTTTAATTTCCACTGTTTCCCTGAAAGGTAGCTATAGCTGCACAATAATAAAATTTAATTTTCCAAATAATATATATAAGAAAATATATAGAAATGTATGATATGATGGTGTAACTTAATTATTACCGCATCCATATATATATATATAGTAGGGGCAAGACACAATCTCTTGATATCAATATACTAATGATATAATTTTGATAGAAAAAAGAAAGAAAGATGCAGCAGATACATACATAGATGACAGATCAGATCAGATCAGATCTGAGAAAATTGAAGTGGCATGCCATGCCATGCCACTGTGTCTTGTGGCAGACTTAATCTGATATATCTTTGGTGGTCCTACTCCTCCTCTGTACAACTTGTTGCATTCTCTTTGGCTAATTCTTGATAATGTATCTTAACTTTATGCCCTTCAATTTGGTAAAGCACCTTATCTGTCTTTCAATTCTCCTGCCCCTAGCTACTTTTCCTTATGTTATATATATATATATATATATATAAAAGGAAGTATTTAAGATAATTCAATAATTTTAATAGATGATTTTAATATTTGCATTATTTCTTATTAAAATTTAACAGTTAAAATCATTGAATTATCTTAAAATGCTTTCTATATCTTAACTAATAGCTGCAAATAGCCCCTCTCCTTCTCTTATAATTATAACAATAACAATCATAATGATAATATAATTGAAACAAAGAAGAAGAAGAAGGAAAATGAGGGAATTGATTGGGTGTGTGGGTGTTCAGAGTGGGCAGTGTGTAAAACTGTAATACGGTTGAAAACCTAGTGACAGGTGAAGAAGACATACATAGATAGAGCAATGGATGGTAGTATGATAATAAATTACCCAAGATTTCAGCACCAACATTGCTTTCAAGAGACAGCATGGCAGATAGAGAGAGAGATGAAGGTTAAAATAAATAAAATGAAATGATGTCAGGAGAGAGAGAAAGGAGAGTGGTTAAAAAAATGATGTCATGTAGTGACAAAGATTAACCTTTTTCACAGAAATGTAGGAGGGAGGAAGGGGGTATATGTGGATTCACTAAACCAAAAGGGCAACGCCAACAACTATCATCATTAATGATAAAAAGGAAAGGTGAGGAATCTTCTCTCATCCTCCTCCACCACCAAACCTTTTTATTATTATTATTATTTTGAATGAATGAATGAATTAATAACCACATTTCTCTATCGATCTAACATATACTTGTAATTAGCAAATAGGAACAAAAAGTTTCATCCCTTAATTCTTCATTGTTTAATTTGTTGCATGGATGCCTCATCAGATGGCAACTTTCAACAAATAAACACAGGCATTTTCATTTCTCAAAAGAAAAATTAGATATAGAAATTGTATCCTAGAGATGAGACTTGAGAGGGGAACAGAGAACAGTTCAAGTGAGTCCTTTTCTTTCTCTCATTCTCTTTAATTATTTCCTTAAAACAAAAACACACAATAATAAACAATAACATACATGATGTAATGCATTTTATTTGATTTAGTAGGATCTAATTACTATGAAGAGAATAGTAAAGAGAAAATAGCAGTTACTTACCAGATATGATGAAATGGTTAGAGAAAGAAGAAGGTAGGTAAGAGAAAATAAATTAAGAAAGGAAGGAAGGCAGGCCTGAAATTGCCATATTCTCCCACAGCTTTCTTGAGCTTCTTGGTTAGCTAGCTTTAGGGATGATAAAGTGTAATTACTTACTTACTTATTACTAAGTAGTTACCATGCAAGAAGTTCAAGAAAGCTGTGGAAAAGCATGACCAGGACTAGTCCAATTTAATATTCTCAGATCTGAATGAATGAATTGAAGGAGAAGAAGAAGAGGAGTGTATATATGTAAATAGAAGGAATAATTGAATAAGAAGGAGGAATTGAAGAAGGAAGAAGAAGAAGAATTGTAATGAGGTCTTCGCACTATTATGTGTTGGCATAGAAAGATAGAAGATGGACCACTCTAGAGAGGGAGCAGCTTTTAATTTATAGAGAGAGAAGAGTGGTGGAAATTTGTTACTTACTAATAAGTAATAACTATATCCATGGAGTGAGTAATAGTAGTAGGGTTCACTCTTCAGAGAGCAGGGTAAGTCATGGTAACTGGTAATCAAAACCCAACACTAACTACTACTACTGTAATTATATATATATATATACACCTCCTTCATTCTCCTCCCTTATATCTATATTCATTATTATTCTTATTATTCTAATAACTAAATTAAAATCTTCCCCCCCATTCCCCTCACATGCCACCATGTGACTAAGATCTCTCTTTTTTTTTTTTCTTTTTTTTCTTTTTTCGGTTGGATTTAAAGGTATGGGTTGTTTATGGTCCCCAATCTTTGTTTCTATACGTCCTATTCGTATATGTCTATTACTTTCTATCGCTTTCATTCATCTCTAATCTAACTTCATTATTTCTATAATCCAAATTCAACTTTACCTAAATTGTTATTCCTCACTCTACTCAGATTAGGTTAACAGACACACTTATAGTACATTATTTACTAAATAAATGTTGGTTTATATAATAATAAAAAAACGAACAATATTACATAATTCCGTACCTATGTATAATTCAAAGGTGAATACTCTCGTATAAAGAAAAAGAGAAAGTTTAGGGAGCTCATAATTTTTAAGCAAATAAGTGGTCAATAAGCTTTTTTCTTCTTTTCTCTCTCCTTTTTTATCACCTATTATTTCCATAATTACACTCATGGGCTCCCTATTAGTCCCCTAATATTAGTTACGTAACATTACTCAAAGAAAAAATCCGTAGCAATACAAATAAAAGTGTAAAATAATATGTTTTGTGGATATAATTATTTTATTTTTTATTTTTAAAATATTTTTTATATTAAAATCTGCATTATATGTATCCTAGCAATATGTGAGTTTCTACTTAATCTTAAATACTAAATACTAAATTTTAATAGCATAAAAAAAAGAGAATTGTTAGATATCGAAATGTGCTGCATTCTTATAATAATAATATTAATAATAAGAGTGATGGAATTATTATTTGTAAGATTATGATTTATCCTAAGCTAGGATGATAATTGAGATCTCCTCCTAAGTCCTATATATGGTGGAATTGGCGCCATGATATGAAGAGGATGGCCATATCTATATTATATTGTGCAGAATTTATAAGTCCTAATTATAGGAAATGGATAAAAAGAAGCAGTAGAGTTGAAGATTGTTTTCATATAAAGTGTTTTTCTATACTTTCTACTTATATGAGTATTATATCCCTGAGCTATCTATTGTGCTCTACTCATCTACAACTACCTACATACGCACATCAACATGTACCATACCACTAACTGCTTCAATTTTTATTGCCAAATCTTCCCTCATCAATTCTTATTTTTTTAACTATAATAATAATGTGCCCACTTTCATCTGCATTTTTGCCACTAGAGTTGTAACAACAAATTAATATGTCTAAAGTGTGTCTGCTATTAATTCATCTATGTTATTTAGTACCATTCATAATTAATTTTTGCACTTTATATCTTATTATATATATACATATATTTTTCACCCTTCTCTATTAATATCAAGGTTGCCCCTAAGTGGCAACATTCATCATTATTCTTTTGTTGCCACAATAGTTTAGTTAACTAGCATAGAGAATTAATTGAAGTATGAAATAATTAAGTAAAAGAGTGAAAATAAAGTACAAATTAATAAATATTAATTTATGTGGTATATAATATCCATGTCACAATTTATTATAAGCATCTAGAAGTTTGGTTAGAATGAATTCTTCATCTTTTGATTTTATGGTCCAGCCAGACTTCTTTGATCTTCGGTCTGCATCAAATGATTCAGTATATTGATGAGTCTATGATACTAGAATTCCTATAAAATATTCAAAATTTCTTTTAAATATTCAGCGGTTATGTATCTAAATATGCTAAATCTCTAATTTATTACATGACTAAAATTAGTTTTAAGAGAGTGGCAGAAAAATAATAGTAATATATCGTTATAATTTTATTAGGATTCTATTTAGGTTTCTTAATTTATTAATAATCTATACTTGTATAATTTTTTTGTTTCCAGCTTCTGTTTTTGCTATTTTATATAGTTTTATAGGAAATTAACATTTTAATAATGATTTTAATTTATTATCCATTTCAAAATTTTCGTGATATAATTTTTATAGGACATACTGAAGATGTCTGCTACCGCAAACACGGTTTTTCACCTAACTACAAACACAAACAGCACCAACGCACCTCCATTAACTAATTTGGCGCTGAGGACAATAGTGAGAGACTCAGTGATTTGCAGCTTCAACCAAATTACTCGCGGGAAAGCAGTGACATGACCAAGACTGATTTGACTCCGGAGCAACGCTTTGCCTTGTTTGAGTTACTCAAAGGAAGGCATGCCCAATCTCCTTCTCCTATGATAAATCAAGTTGTGAGTCATTCTGTTCCAGCCCCCACCTCTAGTAATTTCATTTTATTACAATTTAGTGCAAAAATTTTGAGTTTAATTAAACCCAAATCTTCTCTTTGGATCATTGATTCACGAGCCACTGATCATGTGACTTTCAACCTTGATGATTTCCAAACCTTTCAAAGAATTCCTCCAATCACAGTGAAGTTACCAAATGGCAGCACAACCATAAGTAACGTCATTGACACAATTGTTTTCTCTGAAAATTTTTTCCTCACAAATGTTTTATACATATCCACCTTTGATTTCAAGCTTATTTCTGTTTCCAAAATCACTTCTGGTTTAAATTGCTAAATGCTAATCAATGATACATATTGTGAGATGCAGAACAAGTGCACATTGAAGATGATTGGTCTAGCTAGATGTGGTAACGGCCTTTATATAATGCATAGTCCTACTGCATCATTGAATTTCACCACCATGAGGGACATTCCATCAGCCAGACATGTTTCTACTTCTTCCACTTCTATCATCAATCATTTTTTTTATAATGAGAATTCTGAAAATTCCAAAACCCAAATTGTTTCTGAGTTTTAGCTTCATGAATCACAAATCACCATTTTCTACACAAGTAATATTATAAACTTTACCTTTGTATAATAAATTTTTTTATGCCCCTTTTATTTTCAATATGAAAAGTAACTAATAAAAAATGAGAGAAAATAAAAAAAATGTCTTTTGAAATGATAAAAAAATTATATAAAAGAGATGTATACAAATATAATTTTTTATATGCACAAACAACACTCCTAGTTATATCCAAAATATTTTAAAATTTATATCTTCGCATCTAGTTTTTCGTTTCCAAATAAAACTACATTTTATCGATATGATAAACAGTTGAAAATAATTGTAGCAATAAAAATTGAATGGAAGTATATTCCGTGATAGATGCTATGACGTTTTCGGTGCTTAGATGCTACTATGAGCTAATCTTGAATGAAAAGAATCTTTGATTTCAAAGACAAAAAAAGCTAATCTTTTGACTGATTCAATTCACTGGTAAAACAAGTCACTAGTTAGCAGTTACTTGTCATTTTGGACCACGTACATTTATTTCAGTAATGCTACAGTTTATGATGCGAAAATTAATGAGTTTAAGTGGTTCCTCTCTCTGTTAGAATATATATATGATAAGTGCTGAATGCCAAAAACTTTAATTTAATTATGTTAGTTTAATAACATTATATTTTTTATAAATATTTTTAAGAATTAATCAGTAATAACTATTGGTCAAAATAATAAATTATACGATGACCTTGTTAGCATGAATTAATTAAGGGTATCTAATTATCACTATAACAAAATTTAATTAGTATTATATACTAATATACATATAATATTAAGTATCAACGACCATTAGTAGTTTTTTTTTTATTTTGAAATAAGATAAGCATTTACATAGATATTACAAATTCTGATTGTACGTGGTTAAAACCCTTGTAAATAGGTAGTAGTGTAGTTTAATATTGAGTGTTTGTATTGTATATATACCTGCATATAATAATAATAATAATAATAATAATAATAATAATAATAATAATAATAATAATAATAATAATAATAATAATAATAATTCCTATAGTACGTAGATTTACGGACCATCCTACGCATAGGACCATAAAATGTACTGTATGTGAAGATGAAGATGATGAATATTGAATAATGAGTTTGGACATCATCACATACACACGCATAAAGTTCCGTAGCCCAATTCTGTCATTCTTTATTATTTCA
>JASCZI010151053.1:164877-194487 GCA_036250425.1 Stylosanthes scabra | reverse complement strand
CATTTTACCAAACACAATTGTTGTTGCTTGTGCTTATTAAAAGACTAATTTTATTTAATTTTACCAAACACACGTGCTACGACTTTTAAAAAGCTATCTTTTAAAAGACAACTTTCATAAGCTACTTTTGAAAAGTAAAAGCTTTACCAAACCCACCCTTAGTCGTATATTAATATATCAGCAAAAATAAATAATTTTTAAATTTATTATTTTGAAAGTAATTTAAACGCATGAATGTAGATTTCTATTTAAAATTACTTACGAATATTAAAATTAAACTCTCTTATTAATTACAAAATTTTCCAAACCAACTTTTGAATTAGCAAAAATAATTCTCAAATTTTTTTTTGGGTCGTGAAAAATTCAAAAACTTATAACTTACACTGTGGAAAAAAAACATAGGTCTATTTCAATCCTAAATCCAATCCAAGTCCAAGAAAAATAATCTCGCCGTCAACAAATGGCTTGGTTCAGCCATCATGAGTTCCTCATATATTCATAAGAGTCCGCGCCGTTGGTGCCTTGTAATGGGTCCCACGTCAATCTCATTTACAGTACAACGCTTAGGCCGGTTGCTAGTCCTCCATATTCCCTTTTGCATCTTTTCCACTGTGCATAGAATGACATTGATCGCACCGTTAGAATTGTTTTTTATTAAATCTATATGTTGAGTGTTAGAGTCATACAGTATTCCGTGAGGTACAAAGAATACCGGATCATCTTCCAATAATATAATAGTGAAAGAAATATATAGCGTATAATAATAATTAATTAATAAGATGGAATTCATTAAGTTGAAGGGATTGGCAATGGAAGAAGTGAGGCACATGTATGTATAAGAGAGAGAGAGAGAGGCAGAGACAGGGTTGAAGAATGTAAGGTCAATTCAGCAAGTCTATCAAAAATTAAATGGTACTGATCATATATGGTAAATGTTAGCAGGAGGAAGAGAGAAGAGTAGAAGACAATTAGTGAGGGCCAAGTACCAATTGGTACACGAGAAGTTTAAAGGTTATTAGTTAATTGATGGTTAGTTAATTATGAGTTTGATGTTATGGGTGAGTGGTGAAGATGAGAGGGCCAGAGAAATCATTCAGCAGTGCAATGTCCCTATTCCTACACTATTCATCTAATTCCCTTTCGTCATTAACCTGTACCTTCTCCCTTTAATTTCTAAAGGGGTCCATATATATCTAGCTATTGCGTTTCTCTTCATCTCTTACTAGTTACTACATATATACATACACCACCTACTATATATGCACACTTACATAAAATAATAAATAAATATAGGTGAATTCTAACAGATGCTTTCTAGATGAGTGGGTAAATTATCCCCTCTTATTTGATTTCTCTTTCTCTTTGTTAAACGTCCTATGAAACACCATTGATGCGTCCCTCCAATCACCGCCACGACTTTATTATTTATCTCAATCAATCATATATTAATTATTATAAATTGATTTTTGTATAATTCTTAAAAATGTACTCTTTGAAGTAGCGTCATATTCACAAGTATCAAAGTGTTCTCCAATCATCAATGTGACTTCATTTTCTCTCACTTAATCTTTCTTTTTAGAGAGAATGGAACCGCGATAATCATTGGAGGATGTATAGGTGGTGTTCAGAGAGCGTTCAACGAAAAAAATGAGAAATCAAGTGAGAAGGGGTAACTTATTCCCTCATTTAGAGAGGATTGATTAGTCTTCACCATAAATATAATTACACTCTCGTATGAGTATGCATGCAGCATGAGGAGGAGAAGGTAAGGGGCAAGCAAGTAAAGTAGTGAGTAGTAGTAGTACATACTGGGCCTAATACGGCCAAAGTAGTGAAATGGAGTGAGATATTGATGAGAAGGGTTTAATTTTATCTGATTTCGTAGTAAATAGGAGTGATGTGATTTTTTGGAAGCGAATGATGAAGAATCTGTTTGTGACTGTGAGGACTGAGGAGTGGATCCACCCCCAAGCGTGTGCCAGCAGCCTGCACACACCCACTGTACACACTCCAAATTAAACAATCACACATTCACACATACATACATATCATACACCCACACCCCAACTAACACACATACACCACATATACATATACCCATTGGAAATTAAAATAATTAGAAACGGGGCCCACACGAGAAGGAGGGTGGATTTCATGGATGAAATTAAAGATCAGAAACAGAAGAGGAAGAGAGTAGTGTCAACTTTTTTTTTTATTATGTTTTGAGTTTTGACAATTGAGGTGCAGGAGCATGGCACCCGCGGCATCTAATCATATGAACTCGTACGGAACTCTTCCCACTTACCAATCACTCTTCTCTTCTTTCTCTTTAATTTAACCCTTCTCTGTTTCATGATTATAAATATTAAAATTATTTGACATAAACAATTAAAATTATTAAATTATCATAAATTATAAAACACCTGAAATATTTCTTATAATTTTATCACTTTGATTAATTATATTATTGGGATAAAACAATTAATCTTCCAATCGATCCATATTTATCATTATTATTTAATTACCTTGTGTACAAACATTCTACTGATTTAAACATGCACGCAATCATGTATGTCCTTGCTCTTAAACCTAAAATAATAAATAACAAGCACGTGTGTGTTTAAAACATGCTGTGTTCATTCAATATCTCATCTAATCACTGTGAGAATATACTCTTACGTTGCTGCGTGATGGATGCTATAGTAATTTACATAACTTGCAACACTACTATATCTACTTACTCTTCTCTCACTCACTGTCACCGACCTTAGCTTATACCGTTTACCCTCCAAATCTAACATGCTTTCAAATATCAAAACTATTGCGTGCTGTTATAATCACACCACGTACATACACTACTACATTTATGGACACGTGTCTCCTACTGCCAAAATAAAAGAAAGATGAATGAAGAGAGTGAATAAGGCAGTCATAATGAGATCTGCAATTAAATCTAATTGCTGTTTAAGTAGTTATTAACATTTTTGGCGTGATGGGATTAGGGATTAGGGATAGGATGGGAATATGTGGGATTCAGATTGATCACGTGACCACACACCCAATCTAATATAGAAAGGAGAGGGAGCCACCTAGTATTTCAAATTTGGATTTTCTAAAATCAGAAACTTTATAAATCTGAAAACTGAAAATTATTTTACGAGATTCTTAATTTCTTATAATCCCAATGGTTAATTTGATTTCTGGTTTTCTTTCAGTGTTTTGTGATATAAAACATAAAAAAAATAATTTTTTTTTCACAAAATATTAAAAGTAAATATAATTTAAGAAAAACTAAAAAATAAAAACAAAAGAGTATAAAAGAGTTGAACTAAAAAATTGACTTTCTTTTTTTCTAGTTAATTTATGTTCTATAATTATCCTTTTATAAGAAATTCTAATCATCCAAAAGATTAGAACTAAGAAATTAAGTAATTTAGCCAATATTTCTAATAAGTAACCTAATTCTTTTTATTTATGAAATAACTCACTAACTACAATGTTTTTTAACACATATATTTTAATATTGATAACTAATTATTAATTAAAAATAATAAAATTGGCTGATCATTTAGCATTGTTATTTTAGGTTTACTAAAGAATTTAAGAATCAATAATGCTAAATAACTAATAAAAATTCAGTCAACATTAGTCAACTATTTAAATTGAATATTTTATTTTTTAGATTTCGAATGTTCTATTTTTAAAAAATAAAAAATTAGCTGATTATTATCGGCTTTAGATTTCGAATATTTTATAATTTTTATTGTGAACGTTTTAACGATAGTTACGAATATTTTATTTTGTATTACTTAATTTATTAATTAGAAAAATATAGAATATTTTTGTTTAAGAATAAGTGAGTAAGTAAAGTTTTGGTTGGTTAGTTTAGAAAGTTATTGGGTGTAAAGAAAAGAAATGGTTAAAGGAGGAAGAGGAGGAGGGGTGGGACCATACTAAGGAGGGTGGAAGCAAGAGCATGTGATGAACTACTCAAAAAGGGAAAAGGAAGTAAATAAATGAATGTACGTTTTAGAAACGGGACGGAGGTGGTGGTGGGAGACTGAGCTGTGATTGTCTCCTTCCGTAACTAGTCTCACTCATGGGCCATCCCCTCCCTCACTCTAACAGCCTGTTTTCTACTATTTCTATTCCCATTCTTTATTTCTTTTCAAATCCCTAACTAGATCCTCATATACCTACATTAATTACAATTACAATTACATCAACTTTTTATTTAACACTAATTCATTCAGTCCTTCCTTCACTACTCCTTTTCGATTATATTTCTCTCTTTATCTATTTGGGGGCATTACGTATGTTTGTAAATTAACTTTCAACACATGGATCAAACACTTCAAATAAGGAAATTATAATTCAATTTTGCCACCAAAATAGATAAATGTTATGCTTTCTAGTTTGTACTACCTTTTTCAGCTGCCAGGCTTTTATTGTGGAGTATTTATATAATAATAATAATAATAATGCATGAATCTATCTATATCTTTGCTGTTCATGTCATAAAATAAAAGAGACAATAACAATTACACCGTCCATCACAAAGCTGTCATAAAATGACAAAACATTCTTAGACCCAATCATCACGCTCTAAAAAGATTAATTGTGATGATCTAACAAATTTAATTAATTAATTTATTATTCTCTTGTTTGTATGTTGATGTTAGCATAAAAGTTAGGGTTCATTCATGGATGGAATTATTAAGAAGATTGAAGTGGGGACCATTAGGACGAGTTTTTGGTTGAGGGGCTTAGGGTCCAACAGGAATGGAGCATGAAACAGTAATAATTAGAAACGTAATTGCGTAGTTTGTTATTGCTTATTGCTTATTGCTTGTTGGGCTCCTCTCTCTCTGTTGCTTGTAGGGACTTCATCCCATCCCTACCTACCTACCTTTCCATCTTATTCTCTCTTTATTTTTAAACTTCACAAATCTCATTTCTCTCTCGCTAATATAATAAAGTGAATATTAACCAACCATCTCTCTAAATGAGATGATAAGTTATTCTTTTTATTTGATTTTTGTTTCTTTTCATTGAACGTTCTCTAAAATATCATCCTCGCGACTCCATGCTCTCCAGGGCAGCAGTAGACGTGTTGGTACTTACAAATATGATAGTACTTCAAAGGTCGTCGAGTACTTTTGTATTTTTACTATATTCTCTTAAACTTTGTCTTTTTTTTATATTATATATAGAACAGAGTTCAAGCGATTATTAGGGGATGTGACAGTGCTATTTTAAAGGGTGTCCAAGGCAAAAAAAAAAAAAATCAAGTGAAAGAGGGTAACTTACTCTCCCATCTAAAAATGATTATACCAGGTGTACACCAAAATCAGTCATCTTTGTCATATTGAAATATAAGGTACATGTATAGTTTAACTTCTTTTTAGTATATATTTTGTATTTCAATGTCTATTATACACTGAGATTAATTTTAGTGTGTAAATAGAATTTTTGATAATCAAGTCCTGCAACTATATGCATCTATGCCTAATAGCAAAATGTTTCATTTTATTCAGAAAAAAAAGAAGCTATTTTTTTTTGGTAAACTAAAAAAAAAAAAGCTATTACATGCCTCATATTTGTACTTAAACCCTTTTTTTTTTGTCAAGAGCCTGGAATCTTGTGTAATATGCAGTACAAGTTGATGTTTTTTTTATTTTTTTGGTGAGTTGCTACAAGTTGATCTTAACTCTAAAGGGCTTCTATATGTATCTGTGGTGTTTTTTTTTCGTTTCGGAACGTTGGGTGTCTTTTTGTTTCTATTTTTGGACTAAGCTTTTGATGGGCATATGCGTACTTAGCAGCGCACCGCAATTCATAGAAATATATGGACCAAACCCACAACAAAAACCCAAGAAAATATATGGAATCTGGCAAAAAAAATTAAAATGAGAAAATTGTTAAAATAATAAAATTGTAAATCATACTGTCTTAATTCAATAATGATTAAAACATTATTTTATTATTTAATTTTTTCATGTTAGACGAGTTTAATCCGACCAAGTAGCTAGAATCTCGATTAAATTCTTAAAATCTTCCGATATTACGATTTTTAATGAGTTAATCGATTTTACACAATTTACACTAAATCATACGATTTTACGATTTAAATCTTTCAGCGATTTCACGATTTACATTTTGATTTATTTTTCGATTCCACGTAAAATTTCGATTTTCTCTGCCTTGAATCCGAGTACCATAAGTTGATAGTGAACAAGATAGGACTTCACAACCACGGATATCACAATTTTTTTTTTAAAAAAAAAAAATTAATAAATAATAGATGTATTGAAACTGTTTACCTTTTGTGCACTCTAATATAATTTTCAACCATGTGAAAAGGAAAGAAGAATACTGGAATATTAGCCCAGGATCAAACTTGTTATAGACAGCAAGCACATTTATATTATTGCTTTCATACTTTTTGTTTTGTCATCAAAATCAAATACTTTACTTCCTGTTAGAGAGTTGAAAGAGAACATTAAGGATTCGATAGCTCTTTAATTTCATTGATAGTATTACAAGTCTCGTATTTATTAAAAATATAATCTCTTAAAAATTTGTAATAATAAGACATTTCTTGTTCTATATTAAAATTATAATTATTTTTTAAAAGATCATTGGTAATCTCTCCTTTAAAAAAAATTAACGGGATCCTTGGGCAACTAACACAACCTAATGCTAGCAATTTAACTTTTTAGTCGAAGTCGATGAATAATGAGGAGGGTGCGATAAAACGTGTGGCGTGTTCATGTCGCTTTAGAAAAAAAGGTTAGGGCCTTGATCATGGTTTCTTTCTATTCAAGAATCTTACGAGTTGTTGATGTGCTAAACCAGTTTACACTTTAATTAGACTAGAGTGACAAAATTCCTTAATCCACTAAATTTAAATCTGCTCTTACTATTGGATATGGAACAAAAATTCTACAAAGTCCAATAACTTGCCATTTAAATTGCATGTAGTCCTGTACCCATTATGTCACATCGGACAGGTAGAATAACTTCCCCTTTAGGTAAGGTATTGAATCAATTCCACACAACCACTGTAAAAAAAAAAAAAGAAGAAAAAAATCAATTCAGAGAGGACATGATAACTCGTATAAGATAATCATCTTGAGTTGATCTAGGGTTAGCTTACTAGTTCGCTTAAGTAAGTGTTGGGGGTTCGAAAACCGCCTTATACATGCAGCAATCCATTGGCCAGCGGTAAACCCTTAAATGGAGCCACGGAGAATTAATCATCAATCTATCAGGTTGGGAGATATCTTGGAAAACCAAAAAAAAAAACTTATGAGATAGAGATATAATTACTTTTTTTGTCTAATTATTTTTGTGTGGAGAAGTTTTTGAAAATTAATATAATTAGCAAAATTTTTCTAATTATCTTTTGGAAGAAATGTGTGTATCAAGTATTAACTCATTTTTTATACAAGTAATGACAGATAACTTTAATTTAAAATTATTGTATTTAATTTAATACAGAATTTTAAATACATAACATTTATAATTATATATTTATAATATTAATATTACGATAATATGTATGATTGTACATCTTTACAGAAAAATTCACAAACTTTTTTCTTTTATATCTACCAAACCCGCGTAACTTGTTTTACATGGAAGTTGGAACCTTAACTTTAATTTGTTTTATAACAACGATAAAGTTCTCATTGACTCATTGTCTTGTAACTATTGAGCTTCTTTCCTCTTTGTCTTCCTCTTCTTCCTTATCCCATCCTTAAACATGGTTGTAGCTACACTCTTGCTAGCAGTGCTCTTCATTGCCGCCATCATGAACATCTTCTTTGTCATACCTACTAACAAGATTTGTGCATGCCTTCAGTTTTTGTTCCCCGAGAAGAAAACCAAAACCAATAACAACAACAACACTACTACTGGTGCATCAGCTTCATCATCCTCTACATCTGCGTTGAGCAAAGAGGAGCTTAGGAAGGTGTTCTCCACCTTCGACAAGAACGGGGACGGCTTCATCACAGGTCAGGAGCTGAAGGAGTCACTGAGGAACATCAAAATGTCGATGACAGACACAGAGATTGATGAGATCGTTGTCAAGTTTGATTCCAATGGAGACGGGTTGCTTGATTTCCAAGAGTTTTGCTTGCTAACAAGGGAATTGGGAGGTGAAGTTGAAGAGGAAGAGGAAGAGGTGAACTTGAAGGAGGCATTTGATGTGTTTGACAAAGACAAAGATGGGTTAATATCAGTGGAGGAGCTTGCTTTGGTCCTAACTTCCTTGGGATTAAGGGAAGGGAAGAAGATTCAAGAGTGCAGGGAGATGATTAGGAAGGTTGATATGGATGGTGATGGCATGGTCAATTTTCATGAGTTCAAGAAAATGATGATCAATAATGGAGGAAACCTTTTCCATCCATCCACATCTTTTCATGACTCCCAAAATACATAATCAAACACTCTCCATTCATTTCCAAGTTTCTGTAATCTATGTTTGACTTACTATTATGACTATCTTTTTTTTTTCCAACCATTATTTCAAGTAAGATTTGTGATTTGATCATGCATTGTCATTTAGAAATCTGAATCTGATCGTATTAAAGTATATGTAAATCTTGCATTAGAAATGTAACAGAGACAGAGAGGAGTGACTAAAACATTTTTAAGCAGAAATCACCAGGTGTAAAGGTGATCATAACTTCAAGTTTAGGCTTTACAGAACACACTGCCAAGGCATAGGTACAACGAAAGCTTCCTCAATATAATGATGATATATATCGCTAAGGGCGTCAACAAAAGCAAAAGTGCATATAATGATGATATATATCCTAAGTCCCTAAAAGTAATGCTTGCTTTCTGCATCACTGCATGGTCCAGGTCCCTAAAGAGCATCAACTGAAATAAAATCATAATAACAACACATGATTTATGACACAGAGGAACTACTGAGTACTGAACTAGTCCATGTCTTTTTTTGGAGTAGTGCCCTCTGACGGAGAAAACACCAAAGACCAAAAGGAAGAGGTAGAACACATGATATGAGTTATGGAGGACAAATTGAGAGTTACAATAAGTCATGATCCTTCTCAAGACTTCAGAGTTAGAATAAGTCATTATACGAGGTATAAAAGGTCTCTAAAACTTGTAGCCACTATAAAATGAGTCATGATACAAGGTATAAAAGGTCTCTAAAACTTGTAGCCACTATAAAATGAGTCTTGAAAAGGATCACGTGACTTATTCTAACTCTCAATTTGTCCTCCATAACTCATATCAACACAGATATGAAATCTAAACCTTGAGAAGAAGGAACCTGGCTTATATGTCAGCACAACAACCTTTGGTGTGTTATTACAAAGTTAAGACTTAAGAGTAAATTGTAGCTGTTGCAAAATTAAACTGCGAATAGTTTTCTTTAAAATAAAACTCAACAGAACTCGTATTACATTACAATAAATATTTAAAGCAAAATTGCCCTTGAACTTAAAAAGGGCCCAGAATAAAATCTTCGCCATTACATTCCTCGTATAAACTTACATAAACCAAGAAATCATACTGTTAAGAGAATTAATGAGGAATCTATATGCCCAGGAAAATAAAAATAGCTACGCAGATACAACTCAGAGGATATAGTTACCGGCACCGCAATCCTGATTAGTCTGATGAAGACCAGCCCCACTCCTCTCCTGCTACGGCACCCTTGATGATACTCTAGCTTCATGGTTGACATCATTTACTTGACCAGGTTTTCCAAATTTTAATACAACACTTCAGAAATGTGTATCTATATCGAATACTATTTACTAAATGGGTATAGCCTAATATTTCGGCTTGCGCATCATTAAATAGTTATAAATCTCACTATCCACCATTCGTAAAGATAAAGGTGGAGTGTAACAACCATGCATTGGCTTCTCATTCCTTTTTCATGATTTATTCAAACTACAGCCATCGAACAAGTTGTTGTGAGATGACTAGAACACATCTGGATGGAAACGCCCAGGTATGGAACTGCTTTGTTCCGCTTGCTTTAAATGCATTGTCAATGCATAATTGTTCACCTCTAAAGTTCTTAGCTGTTCCTGGTATTGTGATACTAACTGCTTCAATTGCTGCAACTCTTGATTCCTATCTTCATACTCTTTCTGGCGTTCATGCTGAATACAAATTGCTCGCTTTAGAACTATGTTTTCTTGAATAAGGGCCTCAATTTGTTCCTTTAGCATCATCTTTTCCTAGAGTAAGAAAACCATAAGTAAAACACATGCAATGAAGTATACCAGTGATATTTGGGTGATAATAAAAACAGATAAACATATGTAAAATAACTAACCTGGTGAAAGCTCTGCCCTGTTTCTGTGTTTGCTCGAGTGAAAATGGATTTCTCCAAAGCCTCTAGCACTCTTGAAGCTCGAGCTTTAGCATCATCCATGTTGGAGGCATTCATCATTTCTTTAACAAAAAGCTCCACCCATTCGGCACCATTTAAAAGACAATCTTGTCCAGTGAGCGGTTCCTCAGAAGCTGCAACTTCTGCCTCACATTTTGGTTCACCTACAACACAATAGCCAGTTATCTCCATAAGTAGCCCAAGAATTCATTATGTATCACCGTACATTCTTTCTGAATTCAATTGAATCTGAGCTATAAATCACATACTTGTTACATCGGCATGTGAACATGAACCATTTTGGTATCAAAATAACAGAAATCCAAATATATATATAATTCGATAGGTTGTGACTAGTTTTTTTCCTTTTTCACAGAATTGTCCTATTTATGTGTACATAAAACTCTGTTATATTCAATACCTGCAGGCATCAGCATAATACAACACAAGAAAAAGATTCGGAATCCATATGAATATGATCACATCAAGCATATGCAGATTCTAAACATATTAACATCCAAGAGATTGGTAGGCATTACCTTGGGGGAGGTGGTGAGCAGTTGGATCTAGCGGTACATTGGAGGCAACGGCAGGAGCAGAATGAAGGGAGTTATCGTGAAATCCTCCGAGGCGAAGGTCGTTCAAGCTCCTGATAGCAGAATCGAGATCATTACCACATTCTTCGAGTGCCTTCTCCAGTAGCTGGAAGAAAGGAAAGAAAGCAGATGAGAAATGCAAGAGTATTGGTAAATGGAAGAAAGTAAGGAGGAAGGAAGTTAACCTGTTTGTCCATGTCAGGGAAGAAAGCGATGAGGTGATCGAGGAGGAAGGCGTGCCTGCGAACGGGAGAAGAAGAGGAGCAGCGGATCCTCTTGGAGACGGGAGGGGAAGAGGCAGAGGCAGAGGCAGAGGCAGAGGCAGAAGGAAGGTCTTCGAATATGGCGGATCTCTTGCCGCACACGATGGCAGACATGTTATTGTGACTGCTTCAACAGATACTTTTACCTCCTACTCCTCCTCCGATCGGGATGAATTGAGGATCCACCGATTCCAGACGTCGCCGATCTATTCATGCAGATTTCAGCACCACGATGGCGCGACAGAATTGGATGACGTGTTGAAGTTGGGAAGGTTGGAGGATTGGATAAGGCTAAGAGAGAAACCCTAAGAAAAGAAATGATTGAGACGGAGATGGAGATGAAGATGATGAAGAAGGGGGAATCCCCAATCACGTGAGTCACACAGGTGTCAGGTGTCACCCTCCCATTACCCATCTCTCCTTTTTCTCATTTAGTACATTTCATTTACAACACCAGATCTATAATGCAAAAAATAATATACCAAATAAAAAATAATATACATAAATTAATTCTTTCATAATATCTACCCATAAACATTTTAATTAAACATCTAAACCTAAATTTATTTTGGTGAAAATTTTGTTTAGAATATCTTTTAGCTCCAAACTAATTCTTATTTTTATCGAATCGAATATCTTTTTTGGAATTTGATGGTCACATCTCTTTTACATATATATTTCTCCAAACATTAAATCTAGAACTAAACACTTAAACAATCCAAACAACTTACCATTAATGATAGGAAAATGTAGTTTTTTTTTTCAACAATTCGCGATTGGGCCATGGCCGAAGTAGAACCTCAACGTATGTGGATCAAGAAATAAATCCAAAATATCACTTGGACAGACTGGATACACCAAAAACGAATTGGGTAGAAAAGATTATCTCCTTAACTATACTTTCTATTTACATTGTTAATTATTAATCAATGTGCTTGCGTGTGACTATGAATTGAATTCATAATTCCGAACGGAGTCAATTATTCAGCAACACTAATGATCAATATATTATCAGGATTCCCATGTAGCTAATAACGCAGTTTTATGTAATCAAAATTATATATTTTCGTTGATTCTAATCCCATTTCCAATCATTATTTTTAATGTCTTATCTAATCTATCTAATTTAATAATTAAAGTTGAGATCATAAAATAAATCATCTCATGCACTTAGTATCTTATCTACTACTATATAAAGATGGTGACTATTATCCGAAACCAAAGCTTTTTCCACAAGGTAGGTTAGCAGAAGAGTAATAAAATTTGACTAAGAATAAGCGGTGCAACCTAAAAACAACTCACATTCATTAATTAACCAAATGCTTCCTCAATAATAAGCACTTTAATTTTTCCAGCTAACAAGCTTGATTAGCACAAAAAGAAGGAACATGAGATTTAATTAGGTCCATCAATTACCATGGGGAATCTTCACCTTTCTCTTGGACAAATCTTACTCTAGATGTCACTTTCCAATAAATGGTTTAGGTGTTCATCATGTGTTCTACTTTACGTTAAGGAGACACAATAATCAAACATATCACAGGAATAAAAGCTCATTTATAACTGTTTGCCAATCTTAATCATTACTTATTACTATGTGAATGTGGAAATGCGTTTTGCTATTCATTTGTCCTTCTTGATTTCTGTATAGGTTTATGCTATGTATTTCTCTGTTTGAAGCCATTAGTGGACATATATAACCAAACATGTTTGTTTATAAATGCCCCCAACAGTTGTGGAGTTAGCACTCAAAAGTGTTACATATGTTATTGTGCGTCACATTATATATTTATCCGCAAAAAATCTAAAGAAATTGAGATTATCATCACCTTATTGAGCCAATTATTTGGGCTGTTAACTTTATTGCTCCAACAAGAGGAGTTTTTGTTTTCGGCCATATGATGTAATTGAGTGGCTTACAGTGATGACTATTACAAAGAGCCTCTTCTGTTGTATTTGTTAGTGGGACAATTGGCATCACTTCCTTTCCAACAAGGCATGTCAAGCTCGATCTCAAATTGGTTTTCATTCCTCAAAGCAAATATATTTATAATATAGAAAAATTATACGATATGTCGTATGTCGTAAAAATCGCAATATACTCATATTTTATTATTTTTAACCGTTTGATTTTAATTATATATTCCACTACATCGATATGCGGTAAGGTATAATTTTCTTATAATATAATATAATTTTGTTTATTGTTAGTTGATGAAATGACCTCTCACCAAGAAGTAAGAACTATGAACCCTGCAACCTTCCCAGTCCCGGCCCTCCCCCCATTCCCCACTTTACACTTTTCCTTTCCTTTTCTTGGTGAAAGTGTGAAACTCTTTTCCCTTTTTCTGTATGGCAAAATATTTATAGCGCACACACAAAAATGTTAATGAATATCAATGACTATTTCTGTAACTAGGTACATAAATAATGAATGTTTATCGATTACAAATGTTTGGTTGAACATCAAGATAAGATAAGATAAAAACAAACTATATCAATCATGCTATGTGGAACTAAAAAATTATTATAAATGTTTGATTATTTAACGAGGTTGTTTAACCGCAAATGCAAATAGTGTAAAATAAGTCTAAACTAGTTATAAAAAAAATGAAAAAAAAACATTGTTTTTGTATTTTTGAAGGCATTTGTTGATCCACGTAGGAGTATATATATTGCGGGCGGGGAAGAAAGAGAAGGAGTGATGGGATTGCACTCAAATATGCTCTTTGACCATCTTTTCATTAGTTTTGACCAAATAGTTCAGAATTGTTTAACTGATGAACTTAATTGACGCCTAATTGTAAGCTTTTGGAGATTGCTTGTATTTGCTGATCTCTTATGGTAAGATGCTGCAATGCAAACAACTAATAACCTAATTTTAACACATACGAAGAAGGAAGGGATTGAAACTGAGAGTGAAAGCAATGCACGGATGAGGGAAGTCCCTCCATGTCATTAGTATGATTCTTCCGGTAAAACATGTCCAGCAATAATCGGAAAAACAATGAGAGTGATGGTGAAGCCAAGGATTGTTAGACCCGAATACTAACCATTGCCCAACGATTCCAAATTATACCCCAACTTGAGTTTAGTTCCTATTATTAATTTTCATTCGAATATAGTAATTATAAATGAATATTATTTCAATCATGTTAGGTAAATGTTAAAAATTAATCATTAAATCACTTATTTATATAACTATATATATTAAAATAAAAAATTTAAATTAAAAATTATAAGATTATATATATATATATATATATGAGTTAATTCTCAATTTGATCTAAAAAATTTTACGCTATTGTTAAAATAATTTCTAAAATTTATTTTATCTCTATATAGTCTGGAATTTAAAAATGTACCTTATGTTAATCATGCAAACAACTTTTATTACTTATATATTAATGTTATATTTTTTAATATTGTTCAAATTGAATTATAACGATGAGTATTTAAAATTAATAGTTCAGCAAAAATTTTTCACAAAATACCATTTGAATGATTTAATTTTAACTAAATTTAAGCGTTAATCATAAAATACTATTATTTTGGATATTCATTATAGCATCCATCTATATGATCATATCATTAACTAATGAATTTTTATAAAATTGATTATATTGACAATTATTAGTATTAATTTGAAAAAGAAAAGAAAGAAAGGAAGAAGGGTATAGGGGGTGAGGGTGAAAAGAAAAGAAAAGAAAAGAGAGAGAGTGGAGTGACCCCATTGGAATTGGAATAGGGGGGGATCCCCTCCCCCACACCCCACACAAAAAGGTGGTGGCAACAAAAAGCTCTTTTTGTACACTCCGCCATCATGCTCATCATCATCATCATCATCATCTTCATCTTCATTCCTCCCTCCCTCTCTCCCATCTCCAACACCACCCATTCTCTTTCTTTCTCTCTTTCTTCTTCTACTACCCAGGCCTCTCTTCCAGACTCTTATGGAACCACCACATGCAAACACTTAGCTTCTTCTTCTTCTTCTCACTCAAACAAACAACACTTCTCCATGGAGATCGACAACAAGTGCGGTTGCTGGTCTCTCCTCAAACGCGGCGTTTCAGGTGCCTGCAAATCTTCTTCTGCTTCCAAACACTCCCCTAACACTATCCCTCGTACTAGTCTCGTTTATGATGCAGGTACCACCTTCTTCATTCCTCAACTCCTCTTCCTTTTCTCTTTCTCAACTGCTTTCTTTCATTCTGGGTTTGCTTAAATCATCCAGTTTTAGGGGAAAGCTGCTTTCTTTCTTTCTTATGATGTGGTGGGTGGTATCTTTTTCTTGCTTTCTAACTATGCTTTATTGCTTTCCCAGTACCCTTTCCCCCCATTACATGCGGATTGGGGACCCCTTTTCTATAATTCAACAATTCCATTCAAGTTTTTGCAAGTCTTGTAGTTCCCATCATCAAAGTTTGTTTTCAGTTTTTATGTACTATGCATGTTCTATTTACATTATATCAGATCCATAAAGTGGTTAGAATTTGATGCAGCAACTGAGACAAGGTACCTGAATGCTAGCAATAGAGAACTATGTGCTCCTAATGAAGCTAGAGTGTCTTCTGACAATCCTGATCCCCCACCTCAGGAGAATAAGCCTCCTTCCCCACTTCTTAAGTTTACATTTCAACAACTTAAAGCTGCCACGGGAAATTTCAGACCTGATAGTATTCTTGGGGAGGGTGGTTTTGGTTATGTTTTCAAAGGATGGATTGAGGAAGATGGAACCGCCCCGGCGAAACCTGGCTCGGGGGTTACCGTGGCTGTCAAAAACTTGAAGCCAGATGGTCTTCAGGGCCATAGAGAATGGGTGGTTAGTAAAATATCTGCTTTGGGTTAGTAGATTGAATTCATAAAGAATTGCTTAGGACATGCCTGTTCATTGGATTTTCTCATGGCATTTTGTTAATCCAGGCTGAGGTTACCTTTCTCGGACAGCTTCATCATCCTAACCTTGTGAAACTTATTGGATACTGCATTGAAGATGACCAGAGGCTTCTTGTGTATGAGTTTATGACCCGGGGAAGTCTAGAGAATCATCTATTCAGAAGTGAGTTTCTGCCTTGACTTAGAATCTAGTATCCGGAGAGTATGTGATAAATGATTTCTTAGGTTTGTAGAACGGGTTGTTACAATTATTGTAACTTACAATAAAGCTGCTGATGTTTGCTTCATTTTGAAGGAACTGTACCTCTTCCATGGTCCAACAGGGTTAAGATTGCACTTGGTGCAGCAAAAGGACTGGCCTTCCTCCATAATGGTCCCGAACCGGTCATTTATAGAGATTTTAAAACATCAAACATTTTGCTCGATACGGTATGTATGTTTGGTTACGGATATTACTATTAGTGTCCAAGAAGATTTTCGTAGTCTATGTATTTATTCACATGTTTTGTTTCATAGGAGTATAATGCGAAGCTTTCGGATTTTGGTCTAGCAAAAGCAGGGCCTCAAGGAGACAAGACACATGTTTCTACCAGAGTTGTTGGGACATATGGCTATGCTGCTCCGGAATATGTCATGACAGGTAAGAAAGGAGCAGTTTAGGACATATTTATGTGCTTTTGCAAGATATGTTCTTAAACGAAGTTGTGTAATAGATTATTGATTCTGCTACAATGTAGAAAAGAGCACATTGTGCCAAGATGATTAATTTCAGCAGCCCTAATTTGGTAACAAGCAAACATGTCCTAGAATTCAATCACAAAGCAAGGATGGTAGTACATGTTTGACTTTCTTGGAACTTAAAATAGCTAATGAATTTTGTCTTTCTGATTTTGTTTTTCTTACCAGGGCACTTGACAGCGAAAAGTGATGTATATAGCTTTGGAGTTGTATTACTGGAGATCTTAACAGGAAGAAGATCAATGGACAAGAAGCGCCCGAGCGGGGAACAAAATCTTGTTTCATGGGCTAGGCCATATTTAGCTGACAAGAGAAAGCTATACCAACTGGTTGATCCTCGCTTGGAATTAAATTACTCTCTAAAAGGGGTGCAGAAAATCTCTCAGTTAGCCTACAGTTGCCTCAGTAGAGATCCAAAATGCCGTCCCAACATGGACGAAGTGGTGAAGGCTATGATGCCATTGCAAGATCTCAGTGACCTTGCAATATTGTCCTATCACTCTCGTATATCCCAGCAAGGGCGGCGAAAAAAGAAGTCGGACGGAACTCCACATCTCACCTACACACAGTCCAAGAGCATCAGGGCTTCTCCCTTGAATTCCAGCAAGCAGCATCGATGATAGGAAGCGATGATCTTCCTCTGAATTTGCTTGTTCAATCATTCATTGAAACAAAAGTTGGAATGCATCCTTTGTTGTTGTTGCCGGTGTTGGTGTTTGGGTGTTTAGAACCTGTCATGATGAGGGCCAGAAGAATGATGGAAAAAGCATTCAGATTATATTGATCTTCTTTGTGCTCTTTTTATCAGAGAGTTAACCATCATTAATATACTCCAATTATTTCATGTTTGCTAATGCTGTGTAATTGAGAAATCTTGTATGTATATGATGAAAAAAAAGTCTCACATCTCAGTAGTTTGTTTGCTGCAACATGAATTCAGTTGCATTTAGCAGTGGAAGTAAGTAATCATTATTCATGCACCATCACCTTCAATGCTCACCAATTTAATGCATTCTTTAGTATGATCATTCATTCTTCAATCAGAATATAGTTCTTCAATAAGAATAACTAATAACCATTGAACAATATTCTGTTAAGTGATGTAAAGATATTACATATATATATATATGTGTGTGTGTACACGTTGCAGGGTTTTGTGAGTCTAAATAGCATCAGCATCTTGTTATATTCTGATGTGGTTAATGTTGAATAAAATTCACGAAAATCAGCATATATGCAAAGAGAATAAATGCCTGTACGCGTAGGCATAAATTGTTGTCTGTGGACTGCATTCTATTATTAACATCTGTTTTCAAGTGACAAATTGAATTGGAAAAAAGAACCTCACTTTGCTTTAATAATGCTTTACCTTATTATTCTTCTTTCTGCTTTAACTTATTCTTTTTTTATAAGCAACAAACATGAAAGGTTATTAGCGTCAGTTATGGGAAATTACGCCACAATTACTACTAATTAGTAATCATTCTTTAATCTTTTCCAACCTCACCTCACAATCACATCGCTCCTTATTCAAGTTCCTTAGCATCAGAATTTGGGCCCCTTAGCCCCCTTTTTCTTTTTTTTTTTTTTTAGAGAAATGATTAGGAAGGCTAAATCATAAGCTTAATTATAAGTCTAATTTTTATATAGAGAAAATTTTACATCTTTTATATTTTTAATTTTTTTAAAAAACAGTATTTATGATTGAGTTTTTTATATTTTAAGTATTAGTCTTATTATTAGGCTTATGATTAGGAGTCTCTATCAAAACTCTTTTTTTTAATATATAAATATTTTTTAGAGATTCTTTATTTTGATTATATAAATATAACAAATACCAATATAAATTGTACTACTTTACGTAGATACTAGTAGATTACTAGTAGCATATTGTGGAATAGATATTAAATAACCTATAACTAAATAGTAATGTGAGTAGGAGTCGATTTTAATAATTAATTTTAGTATACAAATAATAAATTAATTAATTAAAATATATCATGAAATAAATTGGGCACTCAAAGCTTTGTGGTAATAAATATGTTGAATTAATTAATAGTGGATAGAACATTAATAAAAAAAAATGAATTTATCTATTTTGTGTTTTAAAAACACATGATAAAATTATAAATTAAATTTTTTTTAGTAAAATTATAAAAAAATTAAATTTATAATATATTTATTTTATATTTATTAAATATAAATATTTAAAATATTTCATTAGTGATGTGCCCCTAGCACACAAATTAATTAAACCCATAAAAAATTAAAATCCACTCAGTCGTAGAAGATTTATTAGATAATTATATTTATATTTTTATAACCTATGGTACGTGCAACACAATGTCAACGATTGAAGTTGAGGGCACGAAAATGAAATTGAGTGAGACAGACATCTCTAGATCTGCACTCTCTAATCTCAATCCCTTCTTGTTACTAGCTAGAATCTTTAGGTTACAACTAACAATGCATTATATATAATTCCATTCATTCTTTATTATTATAACTCCATTTCATTTAGGATACGATTCATTTCTGAAAATATTTTTTATTTTCATTTCTTGTTTCTATTATTTGAACATTAATTATTTTCCTTTTCAGATTTTGAAAACTTAGAAAACGTATGTATTTCAATTTGAATATGGTACTTGAATTCGAATAATATATTTTATTAATTAATCTAACTTTTTTTTCTTATCATCTTCATATATTTTAAGATAAGCGATCACTTATTTTCAATCTTTAACAAAGGAAACACCAATGTGAAATCTAATAAAAAATTCCAAATTTTCACCTTTGGAAAAATGTGTTTGAACTATCTATATATTTCTCAAAAAATAATAGTTACCAAATGAGCTAATGAATATGTATTATTTAAATTATTTTCAATATATATTAATATATATATTTTTATACGAATGATAATTAAATGATTAATTTTTTTTATGTATACTTAATTAACATATTTATTATATAAAAATGATAAACAGTATCATATAGTGGGGCACTAGGGCATCATTTGATTTTTGCTTACTCTATGAATATAAGCCCATGTCTTCTTGTGAGGTCCACAAACAAACGATGGTTATGATTCTGAAGTTTTTGTTTCGACAAAAAAAAATAATGAAAGACTATACCAGAAAATACATTACACTAAATTTTATTTTGAACTAGAATTCAATTAGAGCCGTCGTGCATGTTGAATGACATTACTGAATGTATAATTAAGTCATTTAATTAATTTTTGGACATGTTACATATATACTAATAATAATAATAATAATAATAGGAGGTTTGAACGATTAATAAAAAGATTACACACTTAGGTTACGTTATTACGTTCCTCTCAAACGCATCCCATTGAAACATGAGAAGTGAAAACTATGATGCTTAAACGAAACATGAATTGAAGAATCCACCTATCTACCCCCTGCTCTAATTAAGTTGTCTTTCTCCTGCAGATCAGACAAATCGATATCACATTGAAAAAGAGATAGTTATATGTATACATAATATATCTGACCATTAATATATAGCAATATATAGCATGCATTATGTATTGGTTTTTTTTCAAGTTGGTGGGTGATGGACTAAACACTAGGGCTATTGTTTTAGGGTATGTTTAGAATGTTTGTTTGAGGTTGAATACAGAATGAAGTAACTTTTTCTTCAACCAAAAAATATTCTAGTGGTGGATGTATGTTTTGTTAACAAATAATAACTCCTTTAATTAGTACACTAGGGTTGTTTCTTTATTTTCTCCAGATTTTCTCAATGATACAGTAGCAGCTTAACTTGTTAATCTTACAACATAAACAAAAAGGTGCTATATATAACACATAAAACATATTAACCTTCTTCTAACAGATTCAGATTGATTGATGATATATATGATTGCGCTAGCGAAGAATGGAATTTAATTTAGAGATCAGAGGAAGGTGATGATGAACCCTAATATACCCTTTGCAAAAAACAGAAAGGACAAGAGAATATGCATCCATCATCAATTTAATTTTATTCGAGATTCATGTACTCAATAAAGCAAAGGGTGATGATATTGAAGAAGATTATTATGTGTACTCACCTGCGTGTGCCGGCTGCCATGTTGATTGTTGATGAGAAAGACAAAAAGAAGTTAATAAGGAGGATCAAGGTAAGTTTCAAATCATATCATATACATACATATATACCTGAGCCTCATATGGAAAATCAGAGATAGACTAGTCCTATAGCACTTCACCTTACTTCCACTTATTAGCACCACCACCTATAACTTCAATCCATCTGATGATGATGAAGAAGAAGTGGATATGTATATATAGATTTGTTGGATATGGAACGATGATGGAAAGTGATATTGGCGCGGCTCAATCTGAGATCGTATTTTACTGGTTTATCCCATGTAAATCCGTCTTCGGATTGAACCTCACCAACATCGCTTTCCTTTCTTTCTTTCTCTATATATCTCCTTCCAACTCCAATACATCATCATCATCATATATGTTGATAAGAACAACAATTCAAAGTTATTGATGTGGTCAACAACGTAACCTCAATGATCCATGGAATATCAAGTGGATGGGAGGGAGTGGGACTTGGGAGGGTGTGGGGGGATCTTAAAGAAAATCTCAAGTGCCTATCATGGCTACCTAGCCCCTCTCTTTCTCTCTCTACCAAACCAAAAAGAAAATAAAAGGTGTTTGAATATTAAATAATATAGAATATCCCAATATGGGCCCCAAGGTTATGCACCTAATGACAATTATTATGTGGCCATCAAATAAAGCTATCAATATATCAAATATTATGCACCATGGTGGGAGCTATATGGAGGAGTATGAAGACACTTATAAGGTTTAATTTGGTCTATCTTGTTTAGGAACATATATATATATATCACCACAATTTGAATTCTATCATGGGAGTCACTATCAATTAATGCATTAATACGGAAAAACTAGTATATTTATGCTAGCAGCATGCCTAAATCAAAACTAATAAAGTGGGGGGAAATTAAAGAAGCACAAATTAATAAAAAGGTATAATAAACTGTAAGCAAACCAAAGTGGGTTCTCCACACACCATACTAAATCACGGGCAGATCAAAGACTATGGAAATGGAGACAAAAGAAAGAAAGAAAGCTAAGGGGAATGGGTTGGTTCTTTTCATTTTTGCCTTTGACAAATTTGTCTTTATATATATATCATCATATCCCACATATACATTCATATATTGTGGTGGTGTATGTGGTATTGTACCAAACAAGACCACTAACATGATAATGATGATGATGAGATCATTCTTGTTTCTTTCTATGTATTCTAATGTAATGTAATGAAGGAGAAGAGAAGGATGAGAATGAATGAAGGAGAAGAGAAGGGATGTTGATGTGTATATAAGTATGGAATTGAAGGGGTTAGTGCCTCGGGATGGTGAAGAAGGTGAGTGGAATGATGTGAAGAGGGAGCAACACTTACTTTAGGGTTTCCCTCATGCTTAGTTTCTACTCAAATCTAAATCTCTCTTTCCGCATGCACTTCTAAAATATTCTCTACTCTCTACTCTCTACACATACATACATACATTGCAACAAATTAAACAAAGAAAAAAACGCACCCCAAATTTAATATTTTAGATCATGCTTGCATTTGATTATTATTATCATGCTTCATTCTTTTATTGATGATAAAGCTAAGAGAGAATAAGACAGTTGGCTTATATGAACCCCCCCTACTACTGCTACTACTGCTGCCTCTCTATGAACAAAATCATGCTTGCTTTTCCTATATAATCCATTATCCAAACATCACTAATTATTACATGTTTTTAAATGCTTCTTATTATCACTTCAAATTAATTAAAGAACCTTCCATACCACACATTACTGATCATCTTTTTCGTGTGTTTCTGATCTCTTGTAACATATTCATATAATTAGACTATATATTATATTAATAAAAAAGTATATTTGTACTGATTTTAAATTTCTTTAAAAAATTGTGTTATAAAAATATTTTTTAAATCTTTCTCCACTTGTAATAAATAATTCATAATATTAAAAGTGAAAATACATTAAATTGCATGAAAATTTGGCCATGTCATGTGTATATAAAAATGAAATTGGAAAGATAGTGCAGAATGTGAGCGTAGGGATATGTGTTGAAAGAAGTTTGGAGAGAAAAGAATTAAATTAATTATGAATAATTATGATTAAGCAAGAATGGAAAAAGGGCCCGGGGACACCGGCGCTTAAGGGGCCTCCCTTGGGGCTTCAATGGGAGACACTCTCCTTGGGTTTTGCTTCTTTTTCTCCTTACATATTCTTCCACCCCTCTTTCACGTTTTGGTAACTGTAAAAGTGAACTTTTATAAAAGACTTTAAACAATCAACTAACATTCCACAACAAATAAATTAATATTTATTCGCGAAATTTTACATGTATATGGCTTTATATAAGGTGGTAGGTTAAGAATTGTTAAATAATTTAATATATTTAAATAAATTATATTTTAGCAGTTTTAAATTATTAATTTTATATGAATTTTTGCCTTTATAATAATAATTTCAATAAGTTTTTTTTTTTTACTTATTCAATGATGAAGAAAGAATTTATTGTTGCTTTAATAGTAGTTTAATACTAGCTAATTACCTTTTTATTTTTTTTTAGTATTTAGGAGGATATGCAAATTGAGTACAAATAGAATCTATGACATAGTATAGATAATGCATTTTATTCACATATATGGTTAGTTCCATCTAATTATGAGATAAGATAAAGATGATGTTGTAAGTTGTTTTAAGAGTTTAATTTTGATACACGATGTAAAGAGTTTTACATAATCATTCAATTAGATTTATGCATTTATATGATTTTAGAAGTAGTGTAGTTAAAAATTAATTGCTTTTGATGATGTGGTAACACCTGATTAAACGTATGTGTAAAACTTATACTGTCGGTGCATGAAAATTAAACTCTTATTTTAATTTGAAGAGAATGTATCTTTGTGCTATAATAAATTTTGAGAGTTATATATATATATATAATTATAAAGTAGTAATTAGTAGTAAATAGACATATGGTATGTGATGATTTGTGGCGATAAGTTGGCGTGCCACTAACCAAACATATTCCCCCACGCCTTAATTTCTCATGTCTTTCATCACCGGATCCTAGGACTTTCTCCCTTTAATTCAATTCCTTTTCATTCCAATAACACTTTAATTTCTCCTACATACCTTAGCCTAAGCCTGAGGGATATGGTCAAAAGCCCCCTCCTCCATTCTTTCCTCCATCATCATCATCATTTCCTTCATTCCTCCCTCACCCCTTACTTAAAATATTCCAAACTCGTGCCATGATATATATGCATATGCATGCATGTTTGGGTTCAACAAATAAAAGATTTATTTTATATATTATTCTCTTATGCTTCTCTTTTAACCCTGTCTCGTCTAATTTATCAATAGTCGCTTTTAAAAGCATGGCGGGGTCTTGTGGTGAAAGAAAGCCAACATGCTTTCTCTCAAGTTTTACCGTTCAACTAACATAACCCATTATTATTTCAATGCCTTTATGCCCTTTTTCCCACCCCATGTACTCTACCTTTTTTCATCTTATTATGACTGCATTACTTTTGGTTTCCTTAGAATTTTAATAAGTCCTAAGTATGTTGTCTTAAGCAATGTTTTTTACACTTTAGGAGGAATAAACATTGGTGCAGAATAATCCAAGAAAGTAAATTAAAGAAGAGGGTATAACGAATCTTTTGGAATGCGAGGGGGTGTGTTAGAGTTGTGCATGGCAAGAGAAGAAGGAAAGTTTGTCTGTTTGCGAAGACAAGAAAGACATGCACTCCACACCAACTCCAGTTCATTCAGCTTCTTTGTCCCTCTACCTCTTATCATGGATAATTTCTTCAGGGGACACTCGATCTTCTCTTCCATTCACACATCAGCAACACTTAATTATTATTTCCATCTATATCTTCTAATATATACACACACGTTGACTCTTGACAGGTACAGATATATAAAAACTATGTAAAATGAGAATTATTTCATGGTGATACTTATGTGCAACTGTTTTCATGTAAAGTTATTTACTAATCATCTTTAGATGAATTGATATATCTGAACAGTTCAAAATGACAAATTCATATGAATTCAACTGTGTTATGATCTTATTTCATGAGTTTAAGTAAAGAGTTAATTTTTTTTAGCAACAATTTTTAAGTATAATAAAGTAATGTAATTTTATAATAGAAAAAGTTAACTAATAAAAAATAATTTATATATTTATTTCTATTTTCATTGTATTTTAAAAAGCTTAAGTTAACTTAGTAACTACTTGTTGGTTATTTAACGAAAAAAATAATACATTAAGGGAACTCACTAAATAAATTGAGAAAACACACATAATATAGTTCAGTTTGTTTATCTAAATATAGTCTAAAAACTAACATACACTTAATGCCATCAGCCCATCACGGTACAATAGTAATTTTATGGAGATAATAATAAACAATTATCTTATTATACTTATATATTTATAATGTTTAAAATTATCTATTTATTTAATAATAATTAAAGAATACAAATTAAAAAAGAAAAACAAAGCTGAAACAATGAAAACTAAATAATTAAAGAATACAAATTAAAAAAGAAAAACAAAGCTGAAACAATGAAAACAATTGAAAATAGTATCCGTCATCAAAACAAAGAAATGTCTATCATGGATCGAGTTTATGATGGACTCAGATAAAATATTCTAAATGTGTAGCTCATATTTAATCTTTATTATTAGTTTTTTATTTCCAATAAATCATTATATTTTTTATGTGGTGAATAGCTATCTAATCCATCATGGATCAGATTATACTTTCACTAGGCTTCCAAAAACAAATGAGAGATACTATTACTCATGGATTGCATAGCCGAGAATTTGGGTATTGAATTTTGTTTTTGGGTCAATATTTTTTGGGTCAACCTGCTAACAAGCCCAAATATAGCTGATGAGAAGCCCATATTGTTGGATTCTTTTTCATTAGGAAACTTTTTTTACCCAAACTAGCTAGCTACTACAACCCTAAAGGCTACAACTCATGAATCAAAACGAATATCCCCGGACCAAAACAAAAAACGAATGTCCAAGACCCGAAAACAGAAATGAATATCTAATCTAATAAAATTACAAAAATAAAATTCCAAAAAGAATCTGAAAAAAGTATGAAAAGTTTGTTAAAAATACGTAGGTATGACTGTATGAGTTAACTTAAAACGTACCTTCAATGATAATAATAATAATAATAATAATAATAATAATTTACTCAATAGGAGTATTTTGACAAATTTCTTAAGTTTTATGTTTTTCAAGTGTTACTTTTTTGAAAAAAAGTTAATCCTATTTCATTTTTTTTTGTGTGTGGGGGAAACTTTACCGTAATTTGGCATGCGATTTAGAGTGTACAATAAAATTATTTTCAAATTATTAAATCAGTGCAAAAATACAATCTACAAAAAATAATTTTTTTGTTGTCTTAAAAGTATATATCATATATTTGATGGTTAAATAATTTATCTCAATGGAAAATATCATAAACAATTTTGATGGGTTAGGATGAATTTAACTCGAAACCGTCGGAGGATCAGTGGATCACGGAAGTTAGTTACTGGGCGGCGGTGAAGGACGAAGCCATAGCTGTAAATAAATTAGGCGATCTGAACCGTTAAATCTCTGATCCTCTTATCATCAAGCGGTTCTCATTTTACACGAAGCTAATTCCTTACCCGCGTCTATGACAAGACCACAATAATCACCACAACGTCACGCTATCACGCTAATCTCCCTTTCTCGCTTTCGTTCCACTTCCCGCAACACGCACCTTTTTTTTGTTTTGTTTTTAATTTTCCTTCGCCGCGAAGGTTCCTCTTACTTCGATTTCTATTTTCATTTTCACTTCTCTGCGATATCGCCGATGCTAGAATCGGAGCTTCACGATTTATCCGACGACGCCGATTACGCCGCTTCGCAGCAACAGGTAACACTATTATTCTCAATTTTCCGCTTCCGATAATCCGATCCCAATGTATTTCAATTAGGGTTGCACGATTCGATTCAATGCTTCACTATCGGATTGCTTTTTTATCATTCTAATCGCAGATTTAACTGAGTTGATGATTTGATTAGGGTTCTGCTAGCGTCATGCTGCGAAGCGATAGTGCTAAGCAGAGCTCGCCTCATGAGCAGGACGATGCTGAGGTTTTGTTTTCGAAGGACAATGTGGCAATTCATCCAACGCAGTTTGCGTCAGAAAGAATTAGTGGTAGGCTGAAGCTGATTAAGCAAGGCTCTTCGTTGTTCATGGTGATCATTTTCTGTTTGCTCCTCCTATACATTTCATTCGGTCTAATTTATTGTTCGTGCTCATGTGTTTGTTTTTGCTTCCCTGTAGACCTGGGTTCCTTACAAAGGCCATAGCTCAGAGGCGAACCTTTCCGAGAAAGGTAATTTTCCATTTGGTGTGGATTGAATGAGTTTATTATCTTGTGCAATGTAGTGTATTAATATGCTAAAGTTTCTTCCATTTATTGGTTAGATAGAAGCCTTTACACCATAAGAGCAGTGCCTTTCACCGACATTAGGTCCATCCGGAGGCATACGCCTGCACTTGGTTGGCAATATATCATTGTTGTTCTATCATCAGGTGAAGTATTTTGTGATGAATCTAATTGGATCGTCCCTTTTGTTTTTGGGTTGGCTATTTAACATTTTAGATAGCATTGATTATGTAAATAAAATGTATATGGAAAAATATATTGTAACTTATTGTTTTTTCATCAATGGCGACATTTACTTTTATCTTGAGTAGGGTTAGATATTTGCGGCTGTCTATACCATATATTCTGTTTTTGACAATTCTATTTGGTGTGAATAAAATCTTTATGCAGGACTTGCTTATCCTCCACTGTACTTCTATAGTGGAGGAGTCAAAGAATTCCTTGCTACAATCAAGCAAAATATTCTTCTTGTGAGGTTAGCATCTGGCATTCCTTTTTATTTATTATGTTAAAGTCACTACAATTTACAGGTAACTGATTAGCTGTGTGATGAATTCTCAGATCCGCTGAAGATGCAAATGTGTTCCTTGTGAATGATTTTCAGAATACTCTGCAGGTATGTGCTATTTGATGTTTGATTGAAGGTATCTATCTATGACTTTTATCAATATGGAGGAATATCTCAAAAAATAAAGAGACAAGTTTTCATCAGTAGGAACTTGTCCCACCTTTGGTTGGATGGTGAAAAATTGTAGGCTTCTAGTTGAGTGCCACATGTCAAAACTTTCAAAAGAATGGTTCTAAGATATTATATGTTAGATATATAAATAAATATTAGAACGGACACTCATATTATGTATGTGTTTTTGTTACTCTCTTTGAAATAGATGAGGAGAGTTTAAATGCTTACATCTGGGATGCTTTACGATTCTGAAGTATTGTTGATTTATTAGATTCAATTTTATATCATAATATTTGGCTAGCTGAATTTTTCAATTTTTGGATTGACTGCCAGAGAACTTTGTCTTCGTTGGAGCTTCCTAGGGCTGTTTCTGTTGCGTGTGGACCTTCAAACTTGTCAGTTGATGAACCAAATTCACCAAGTTTTAATGACAACCAAGAAAGGACCAATAGTGGTGCGAATAATCTAAGTGCCAGTGTTCCTCAATTCCATGGTAGACCAAAGCATAAAGTTAATGATCCTCGGGACATTTCTATTCAAGTTTTAGAGAAGTTCTCTCTTGTAACAAGATTTGCTCGTGAAACAACATCCCAACTCTTTGGTGAAAACCAGAATAATGGGTTCAGTGGCTATGAGAGGAGAACCCGTATCCAGCCTAACCTTGATCAGCCTAAGAAATCCACTGATATTGCTGAAAAGGTTCCTGCTGAAAATCCTGTTATCCCAGATCCTAAGCCGGTAACTTATTATCTTCATTGCTGATATTTTTTATTCTAGCATTCTGTAAGTAAGAGAATTTCATTCTGTCTGTTGCAAGATCATTTTAAACCTTTTGTTACGTTTTCCCACATCTTTTCTATCTTGAATATAAATAACTTATAATGATTAATGAGATGGCATCCTTTGGCCAGTATGGTATAATGTCTTAGATTCTAAGTATCTTGGGTACATCTAGTGCCATAATTTGTAGTTACACTTGTTGTCCATTTGTGGCATCTGTCAATCTGTGCTTATTTTGTATTCTTGAATATGCTGGTTGTATTCTTGTAATGAAGGTTAACATTATACTTGGTGTGTAGGCATTTGGAATGATTTGAAATTCCACTAGAATACCAAATTTCTTTGATTATTTTTCTACCGTTCCTATTTAGTATTTACCCTGTATAATACCAATGATGTCTTTTTTGTTTTTATCTTCTGGCAGCTGGATAAATTATCACTGGTATGGGGAAAACCTCGTCAACCCCCCTTGGATTCTCCGGAGGTATGAACTATGTCTATTCTGTAAGATATCGTTACTTGTGCAGGCTGCTTGCATAAGTAACCCCATGCTATTTGTTTTCTAAATTGTTTTCCGGGGTCAAACATCCACAGTGGACGGCTTTCTTGGATTCTGAAGGGAGAGTGACAGACTCTGAAGCTTTGAGAAAGAGAATATTTTATGGTGGACTTGAGCACAATTTACGAAAAGAGGTATGTGTACTAT
>JASCZI010151053.1:153416-164867 GCA_036250425.1 Stylosanthes scabra | reverse complement strand
GATCACTTTTGAGCCAAGTACTTTGATGATGAATATGTTTTTACTCTTATAAGGCTATGTATTAATTGTAGGTTTGGGGTTTGATTTTGGGATACTACGCATATGATTCAACATATGCTGAGAGAGAATTCCTGATGTCAGTTAAGAAGTCAGAGTATGAAACTATAAAGAACCAGTGGCAGGTTTTCAGTTGATCATGGTTTATATATATATTTGCTTACTAACATTCACTTAAGAATACTTCTTTTTTTTTTTTTGTAATAAATTATTGGTGAAGTTGATTATGTAGAGGTCAGTGTCTTTCAAAACATTTATATCAAGTGCTAACCCTGCCAGTTACACCATTTCAATGATGTGAACCGGGATTGTCTCACATCCCTTTTAGCCTTCGTTCTTGTTTTCTTATATTTGTGTGCATGTGTGTGTGTGTAATCAAGCCTTTTCGAAAAAATGTGTTTATGTATTTTTTCCACCCTCTGTAGAGTATCTCCAAGGCACAGGCTAAAAGATTTACAAAATTCCGGGAAAGGAAAGGTCTTATTGAGAAAGATGTGGTAAGCTAGCAAATGACACACTGTTCTAAGCTAGAATGGCTGCATATTGACAACCTGAATGATGCTTACTTTTGAATATCGTTTCTTGTATTTTTGAAGGTGAGAACTGATAGATCGCTTGCATTCTATGAAGGGGATGATAATCCGAATATCACCGTTATGCGTGATATATTGTTGACGTATTCATTCTACAACTTTGATCTAGGTTATTGTCAGGTACTATTTAATGGATCTTGGGATTTGACTAAAGTATTGTAATATATCATGTATATTTAAATCATTATTCATTTTTTAATACGGGATGCTTGTGCACCGGGCTGCCTTTTATTTGTGGTCTCAACATAATGCTCCATTTCCTGTAGTCCAAGAAACAAGAAACAAGAAAATAAGTAATAGATGAGCATTGTTGTTCTGAACACCATGTCTGATTTGGTTAAAGAAATTTTATGTATGTGCTATTTTACAGGGAATGAGTGATCTTCTGGCTCCAATATTGTTTGTGATGGGTGATGAATCAGAGGCATTTTGGTGTTTTGTTGCTCTACTGGAGCGTCTTGGACCCAATTTTAACCGTGACCAAAATGGCATGCACTCTCAACTGTTTGCGTTATCTAAGGTCTCTCTGTCTCTCTCTCTCGCTCTCTAACAAGCAACACATCCCCATTCCTAATTTTTTAAGAATTGTCTTGTCATATATTTGTTGGTTGATTCTAATATGGCAAAGTGATTTGTTTGGCACTATTTACTTTAGGATCCATCTTTAATTTCAATTTTCTGCATTAGCTACTATGCTGATGCATCTTGGCTTCATCAACCAGAACTAAAGCAATATCTTTCCTGTGCCTGGGTAACCAGTATCCAGTCTACATCTATGTAGGAAATCTGGTAGTGAGATATACATATATTGCTTTTGCAATTGTCTGCGTTTCCTAACATTGGACTTTTTTTCTTTCCCTTTTTCTTTTAGTTGGTGGAGCTACTGGATTGTCCATTGCACAACTATTTCCAGCAGCATGACTGCTTGAATTATTTCTTCTGTTTTCGTTGGGTTTTGATCCAATTTAAAAGGTTAGTTTCCTCGAAATGCTACGTTTGTCATAGTTCACTCATTTTTGCAGCATAAGACGTTAGAAATATTTTTCCATTTTGTTAAACGCAGTTATTTTCCACTCAATGACTTGCTAAATTAATTTTTCTCATGGTGTTTCTGACATGCCTTGATTTTGCTTGATTAAACTAATCTAATCTAATCTAATTAATATTGATTGACACATCACAGGGAGTTTGAGTTCGAAAAAACAATGCGGTTGTGGGAAGTGTTGTGGACACACTACCCATCTGAGCATCTGCACCTGTATGTGTGTGTGGCTATCTTGAAACAATACCGTAATAAGATAATGGGGGAAGGAATGGACTTCGACAACCTTCTCAAGTTTATAAATGAGCTTAGCGGTCAAATTGACCTCGATGCAAGCCTCAGGGATGCCGAGGCTCTCTGCATATGTGCCGGTGAGAATGGTGCAGCTTGTATACCGCCTGGAACCCCACCATCCATGCCCATTGATGATGGTTCTTTCTATAACCAGCTAGAAGATGAAATTCTGTAAATAACTTTACTTTTTACTTTTCTATAAAATTTCTCTAGTCATACATGAATATTTTGTGTATTTCCCAGATTTGGTTAAATACGGTGTTAACATAAATAAGGCACTTGTTCATTCCCCTTGCACCTTCGTCTCAAAGCGCATATTTTGGTAATTTGCACTTGCGAACTAAACGAACTTCAATTTATTTTTTAAGAGATTAAAATGTTAATTAAATATGATTTTCAGTATTAAAAAATCTCTGCCATGTAATAAGTTGAGAAAGAAACCAGCATTCTTCTTGTCTTGCATGCCGCCGCTTCTTCATTCTTCGTTACGTTGTTGCATCTCTCTTCATCCTGTCATTGTCTACATGCATCTTAAGTTTTGTTATATATACATACACTGTAATCATCAGTCATCACACAATAATATTAATTATTCGATTGGAACGCCCCACACTTGAGGATAAGAATGAGGAACGAAGTGTGGCCATCCAGAACATACATACACTTGCATGCATGCAGAGAAATGCTATTGTTGCTAATAATGTTTATTTTGTTTAGTGGTTGAAATGTTATGATCGTGAAGCGGTCCATGAGCCATGACGCATATGTGGACTTGTGCTGCGTTGCTTCATGGACATAATTGTCCACCCCCAACCCTATTGTCTCTCGCCTACCCTTTCTCCTTTCATTCCTAATAAGAATAATAAAAAAAAAACGATCATGCAATTCCATAGTCATACATTCATTTTATTATTATTATTATTATCATGTATTATATGTATGTTGTTTATTGAGGATGTTAATTCAAAGAGACAGAACAAGTGAAGCAACATATGCATGGTAACCAACCACCAAGAAGATCCAAGTTTTGAGTTGTGGCTGGTCCATTTTGTTTCACTTCCTCACGGGTGCACTTTATGCAACTTGCACTCTTCTTCACTCTCCACCAACATCCAAGTGATCACAAAGATAGTGACAACCAAAGCTTTCACTCTTTTTTAAATTCACAGTTTTTTTTTCTTTTCTGACAGAAAAATTCACAGCTTTAGAAAATACAGATTAACTAAAATATGTCTTTAAGAGATAGGTTGAAATTAATAATTGATTTTTTTTATCTTATTATTTAATTTCTTCCCGTATTAAATGGCTAGACAATTTGTACATATGTAACAGCCTTTTTGTTTTGTCAACTACTTCTCAGCTACTATACTATGACTGGTCACAGTGTTATTTATAAAACCATTAATATCACCATTGTGAAAAGAATAGTAGTAATTAGTAAAGATTGTTTAGTGTTAACTAACTAGTGTTTGGTGCATGCAAGTAAATGCAGCTGTCTACTACTATGTGGTACTATCCTGAAGCTTTTGGGTGCTGCTAGAAACTTGAGTTAGTGCCGCCTAAAATGTAGCCAATCAATTAACTATTCTGTCAGAGCATATGCTCCAAAATTAATGAGTTGTAATAATCTAAGGTACTGTAGTTTTATTTCTTTTCCCTGATATATGTGGTCATTAGAGAGTGAATGAATAACATTAAACACATCACACGCGCCCCACAAAATAAAGAAAAGAAATATATGTAAGCATGTACGTATAGATAGATGTACGTTGAAGCTTAGCCAAATGTCAGTTAGGACAAAGAGAGCCCCCCCCAAAGGGTGTGTTATTTTTGTGTAGTCACTTCAAGAATTCAATTGGAGAGGAACATGTTTTGAATAACTCCATAACCCTATTGGATGGGGGTGTGGAGGCCTCAACCTACTCTTATATAGGCACATAGCCCTCACTTATTGTCAATAGATGAACCTTCCCTACTAGTATTTCACACCACTCCAGTGTCACAAGGACATGGACAAGCAGATATATGTATATCAAATGGAGATATAGTTTTGATTATTTTAATATATATATAGGGGTGCACATGGGCCGAGCTGGGTTTGACGAGACTCGAATCTGGCCCTAATAATATGCAGGTCTATTTTTTTTACGTAAATATAATATCGGGTTGGGTTTGACAAGACTCGAACTCGACCCTAATAGACCTGATATAAATTAATATATATAATTTTATATAAAAAAGTAATAAATTTTTATTTTTAAACATTAAATTTAACAAATATTATATTATATTTATACCAAAATAAATTATTTTTAAAAAAATAATATTATATAATATACAAAATATTAATAAAAGTATAAAATGTAATATTTGATAACTAATCTTATCTTAAAATGTATTTTTAATTTAAAACAAATGATTAGGGGCCGGGCCGAGCGACCCGAAACAAGACTTGAACCCGGCCCGAAAATCTCAACGGGCCACAAATAATGAACCCAACCCGGCAAAATTTACACCGGGCCGGGTTGCGGTCCGGTCCAAAATAATATTTGATATCGAAATAATATTTTATTTAGCATAGAAATAAATCATGTGGTTGAACTTGGTTGGCCAAAACAACTTGTTCAAATAGCGTTGGCATTTAAAATTTAAAGAGAAAATCTCGAGAGCTACAATATTTGAGAATAAATGCACTAGATGGTGAATAAATGAGTTATAGATGATAACTTATATATTTTAAGTGATCGCTTTTAATTTATTCTGTTTAAATAATAATTTTATTTTTAATTTTGAATAACGACTTAATTATTGTATCTAAAGATGCTAATGTTGATTGGATAGCTATATTGAAATTTAAAATATAAAGATAAGGATACTCAAATAATAATACAGTCTATTGTAATATGTAAATGAAAAAAAATAGAAAAGCCTAATTAATTTTGAATGTTAGGATTTGATGTGAGGTGAAGATTTTTGAAGTTGTCTATACATTGCAAGAGACAAGAAGTGGTCCTTGATCTTTGTTATTGTGGAAGAATGTGGTGGGTTGGACCATTATTGCATTGCACCACAGGAGCTGTTGAAAGAACCCTAGCTAGATAGAAATGAAAGCCTTCAGGAGTGGTTTTAATTCCATCCGCATGGTATTGTTGAATATGAATGAAACCCTAACAACAAACCTCTGACAGCAACTGCCACTTTGATTGTGATGTAGGGAGCAATATACGTCTTTCTATTTGATGCATCATTAAGCATCTTTCCAACATATTATAACCATATTCTTTTTTCGTTGCTTTCTTTCTATATTATTTTTTGACTTTTTTCCATAAATAAATAATTATAAATACCATACATATAACATTATGAATATAAAATGTAATAATAATTTAGTGATAGGCGCGTGAGGTTTAAAGAGGAAAAAGAAATTAAAGAAAGAAAGAAGTGAAGTATATAGTAAGGAGTAAGGAGTAAGTGGGGGGGGGGGGTCGGCAAAAGGAGCAGCATTGATACGGACACATTTACTCTTTTGTCTCTTCTCTTCTCTTCTCTTGTGTATATATTGTAGCAATAGCATTGGTATTTGGTAGTAATTGTTGCATTGCATGGATAGGTGGGATCTTCAACTTGGTCTCGCTCTTCCAACCAATTCAACATCACACCTACTTGTTCCTCATGGTGAAGAGGAGGAGGAGGAGGAGCAACAAGAGGTTACAACAGATCCCACCACTCTCTCTCTCCTTCCATTAACCCCTCATCAGGATGAGGATGAGGATGCCCACCCTATCATCACCAAGTAAGTAATTAATACTTATTTATTTTGTATCTTATATTACATTCGCAATTCGCAATTTCATGATATGATATGTTTGATTTTGTTTATTAGGAGGGAAAGAAGTGAAAGCGGTGAGAATGAGGTGGTGGGTTGGCCTCCCCTGGCGAATAAGAAAGTGGTGGTGCGTGGTAGTAGGAGGATGTACGTGAAGGTGAAGATGGAAGGTGTAGGGATTGGAAGAAAGATTGATCTGAGCATGCACCATTCATTTCACACCCTAAACCATGCCTTGCTTCACATGTTTGGAAAATCACATCATCACCAATCATATCAACTCACTTATCAGGACCAACATGGCCAATGGCTTCGACCCACCAAACATCTCCCATGGACAACTTTCCTCAACTCTGCACACCGTCTCAAACTCCTCAGGACTTCCACCACCCCATAATTACCTACCTATATATAACCATTTTCTTATTCTTATATATATATATATATAACAACAACATTATTCTACTTGCTACTTGCTAAACTATTATTATATGCTATCTATCTCTATATATGAATTATCGTAATGATATATATATTTTCTGAATTACTGTGGCCTTGTCTTCTCTTTTCTTTTCTTTTTTAATTTTGAAATGACTAGTTAACAAACTTAGATTATACATGCTATAACGTCGTACAATATCTTCGATCTTATCACCAAATAACTTAAATATCTCCGAACAAACAAACAAACTCAAATATCAACCAATAATATTTTAATTTCAGTAATGCCTCTATATAACACGACTTCACTCCATCTCTAATTAATCTCTCCACTTTAATTCTAAGCAAATCCCAGCTGAGGGAGTTTACTACCCAAGGTACGAATGCTTCAGTTTTAACTTTTTTAATATCTACTCTTATTATTGTGTGATTTTCATTTCACTTTTTCTTCTCAACCATGCTAAATAGGAGTAATATTTATTTCAAGTGTTTAATCTTTATGGATATTTTTTTTTATTAAGTATAAATAAACACAGTACATGCTAGTTGGTCAGTCAAAAAGCCAATAATAATGATTAATTACATAAATATATATGTATAATTTAATTTATTTTAATGTATTCATATATTCTTAATCTTAATTGACATCGCAAGTAGTTAATTGATGGCTCAAATAATCAAATTCACATCAATTTTCTTTTTTACGAGATTGGGCAACTAATTCCCTTGTTACCTTCGGTTAAAGAATTGACTGTATGTTGGAGAAGAAAAAATAATTAAGTGCCAAAAGAAGACATGATGAAGTTTCTTTTTTTTGTTGAGACTTTTTTTATTGGACTTGATTGAGATGTTAATGGACCTTAATTACAAGTATTTTTTTTTACTTTTGTTTTTGCTCAAAACCAATAATACATAAGGGTGAATTTCTCACTTCTGATCTACCAAAAAATATGATTTCTCATTTCTGAACCTTAACTTGGGCTTTCAAAAGTAGAAGAATGCAAAAAAATTAATTGGGCTTGGAAATCAAGAATGGGACATGGACCAAATGGAGTAGGAAAAACTGCTGCACAATCCATGACCAAAAACTAATAAAAGTGGCACAACTACAGTCCAAAAAAAAAGTGCCACGACACAAAAATCAGTAGTCCATGTTCAGAAAACTTTTGTTGCCTTTCTTGTTTTCCAAATACATGTATGATTAATGCCCAAAAAAAATATATGTATGATTAAAGTAAAAATAAAAAATACATGTATGATTAATATAAAATGTTAGATCAAGTTAATACGGAAAAAAAGTTAGATCAAGTAAAAAAAAAAGGTTTGGGTCAAATAATTAATATAATTTTTTTATGAATATTATTTCTATAAAATTATAAATATTTTAAGTTAAATATAATGACTTCAAATTAAAATTATCTATCATTACTCATTTGCCGTTTGTTTGTGTAAGTATGCATTAGATTTTTTTTTTTAGTATGTGTGTTAGGTTGCTTTCAAATAATTATCTACTTATGCCAATTCGACAAAGAAAATTTGTTGTGAGAGTGCCGGAGTGGTACATTTTGTTTTATATCTTATTAATTATCGTTAGTGGTTTTAACTTGATTAATGTTTAGTTTTACTAAAATATCAGAACATTTAATATCGGTAATATGATAGATGAATGATTAGAAGTTGACAATAATGTATCGTGGATATTCATTCTCTTTGGAGTTAGACACTTAGACCCATTAATTAAAGTCATTTGAGGGGTCACAATCCGAATCAAGTAAAATTGAGTATCAAGATTTAAGAACAATCAAAAACCGCTTTCTATATTTATTATTTAAAGATAAATTATTAATAATTATCAATTTTTTTAACTAATAACTAGTCAATAATATTATTCATATTTTAAAATTGTTTTTTATTTTTTTTAAGTTTTCCTAAAATATAGAAAATGGTTTATTAAATCAACACATCTTAAATAAGCATGAAACTTGAAAGAGCATACTGCATTTTTGTTGCACATTATATTCAATTTGCGTGGATCGTGAAGAAAGAGAAACAAGAGAAGTTAGTTGTCGGTTAGGAGGTACATGATTATTAATTATTATTTTAACAGTTAAATTATATAATTTAATTTTGTAAAAAATATAGAATATTGTTATATTATTTTTTGAGAATATAGTTAGCTTAAAATTAGATAAGATTATAATAATTGAAAACGGTTAATTTTAAACTTGAATTTTAAAAGTTAAATAAAATCCTAAGAAAAATTGATTTTAAACTTAGCTTACATATAACTTGATTCAATCTAAGATAAGATAAGATTAACATCATACCCTCTCTATATATATAAACAGTTCTGTTCATTCTTCTGCAAATACTAAACGAAGTTCCCCTCCATTATTAGTACTTAGTAGCTCACAGAAATAGTGGATTGACGTGAATATTCATAGAAATTTGATACAAGCTAGAAGCTACAAGGTATTTTATTTGACCGATTTTAAATAGTAAATAATTTATTAATATAGCGGTGTGTGTTGTGTTGCGAATACCACGTAATTAATTTAATTTAAGTATATAGTTGTGGGATCCAAGGAGAGAGGAGTAAGGTGGAAGGCGCAGGGTTGGGCATGTCCACCGCCAAAGCTACGTTTGGTGTTGTGACACGTGACAGTGTTGCAGAGGTGGAAGAAGATGACAAGTGAATAGTGAATAAGAGTGAAGTGTCAAGTGTGCTTCAAATGCTTAATCTTGTTCTAACTTGTCAACGTAACAACATTAACCATGCTAACAACATAACATAACATAACATGCTTTACTTAACTACGTCAACACGTGTTCCTCTCACGCTCTTCTTCTCTCTATCTTCTTCCCTCTTTCTCTTCTACCACACCTCTTCCAAATTTCTGACAGCCATATCTCTCAATATTTTTTATTATTATTGTTATTGTTATTGGCAAAGGGTGAGTGAGTTGAGTGAATCCATTCCAAAGATTCCTTGGAGGTTCCCTCAACCCTCTTTTCCTTCTTTCTTATCTCCCCAATCTGGAAAACAAAAAATGTTAGGTTCGTATTCCATTTATTTCATTTTATTTTTCATTCTTTCATCCTCTTTTCAAGTCCGGATTAGGGGAATAGTTTGTTATAACATCATCGTTCCTTTCGCATTTCGTTACTTCATTTTATATATTCATGTTGTTCCTTGTTCTTGTTCCAATTTGGGGCAGGGTACCCCCAAAAGTTAATGCCTTTAATTTGTCTGGCCTCAACAAGGTTTTTTTTTTTGGACATTCCTTAGCATAAACATAATTATTAGCTTTGATTGTTCTAATAGAAACTAGTGATTTACATTAATTACTTTGGTTTCTGTTATAATGATTTGTTATGCAAAATAGTGATGATCTGGAAATGGTTTTAATAACAACATTGTTAATTATTTTGCAGGTGAAAACATACAACAAATCTTGCTTGCTTACCTTGCAGATGACTGTTTTTAATTAAAAAACATGATATTTTCCAATTCAAGTAGTGACAATGGCAGCACCTATTAACAAAAACCGAGTGAGTTCATCAGGTTCTAAACACAAAGTGAAGAGGCTCCATTGGGTGTTGCTAGCATTATTGGTATCATTGTGTGTCTTAGGGATCATATTCCATGGCAGAAAAATTTCATATTTTTTTAGACCCTTATGGGACAATCCCCCTGCCCCCTTCACACGCATACCACACTACTATGCTGAGAATGTTTCTATGGACCAAATCTGCCACCTCCACGGCTGGTCCCTCCGCTCGCAGCCTCGCCGCATCTTCGATGCTATCATCTTCAGCAATGAATTAGACATGCTTGATATAAGATTGCATGAGCTTCAACCTTATGTCACCAAATTCATCATCCTTGAGTCCAACACCACCTTCACAGGCATTCCAAAGCCCCATTACTTTGAATCAAACAGAGACAGATTCGCCTTCGCGCGAGAGCAGACTGTCCACGGGACCTTCCCGGGGAAACTTGCAGTGCAAGGATCGAACGAGGACCCTTTCGTGCTCGAGGGAAGGCAGCGCGCGGCGATGAATTCGCTGATTCGCCGGGCGGGGATATCCAATGGAGACATCCTTCTAATGGCGGATACAGATGAGATTCCAAGCCCACACACACTGAAGCTTTTGCAATGGTGTGATGGAATCCCTCCAGTAATGCACCTCGAGCTTAAACACTACATGTATTCATACGAGTTCCCGGTGGACTACAGCAGCTGGCGAGCGACGGCGCACGTGTACAACGGTCAGCACACGCAGTACCGGCACTCGCGGCAGACGGAGGTGATGCTGGCAGATGCAGGGTGGCATTGCAGCTTCTGCTTCAGGCACATGTGGGAGTTTGTGTTCAAGATGACAGCATATAGCCATGCTGACCGTGTTAGGTACAAATCTTTCCTTAGCCATTCAAGAATACAGGACATAATTTGCAGGGGAGATGATCTGTTTGACATGCTACCTGAAGAGTACACATTCAAGGACATAATCAAGAAGATGGGTTCAATTCCACCTTCTGCTTCTGCAGTTCATCTTCCTGCTTACTTGATTCAGAATGCTCATAGATTTAAGTTCCTTCTTCCTGGAGGTTGCTTGAGAGAAATGTAACATTGTACATTTGTAGATCTAATTCTATAACTAGATGCTGCATTATTTCTTAATCTCACGTTACGTACATGGAATAAGTATAACTATAAGCATTTAGAATTTCTAGTTAAGATAATCACGTTTAAATTATATTCTAGGTGCTATGTGTGTTGGGTAGTTACTAGTTAGAGCATCCCTAAAGCGTAGGTAGTTAGGATATGTTCTTTTTGTTTTTTGCTTTAATGATTTAGAGTATTAAAAAAACGGTAGTTGAATATAAAAAAGTCAAACATTAGTATACATTTATTAATTGATAATTATAAAAATAATTAGATTTGTAATGGAATGCAAAGCCAGTTTCGGTAGGGAAAAGTCTATCCAATCAAAAGAGGTATAATATAAACTTTGTTTGTTTCTTTTTGAGTTTTTGCTTGAGCAATTCCATCATAGAATTTATACCAATCATGTTATTGTCATGATGAATGAGTTTGGCCATTTGACCCATTTCAATATGAAGCGGCAATCTGATATATGATGTGTCAAATTTTGGGCCTTAAAACTTTTAAATAGAAATAGATTATACCAAG
>JASCZI010151053.1:129308-143229 GCA_036250425.1 Stylosanthes scabra | reverse complement strand
TTGCTGAACTAAAGAAATTAATAGAAGCTAACCCTCTTTTTCGTGATAAGCTTCAGTTTCCTACCTTGAAGAACTCCAGATTACGGACTCTAATTAATCAGAGGTTCATAAAAATACCTTGTGACATCTAATATAATGCATATTCAGTCCCTGATATCTTTGATGGCACTCACATTTTTATTTATTTGTTGACTTGCAGTTTAAATTGGCAGCACCAGCTTTGTAAGAATCCAAGACCTAACCCCGACATAAAGACCCTTTTCGTAGACCATAGTTGTGGGCAACAACCAAATGGCGCAAGGGCTCCATCCCCTGTCACCAATCCCTTAATGGGTGCCGTACCAAAGGCTGGAGGTTTCCCACCACTTAGTGCTCACGGTGTAAGTAAAACACCAGATATAATTCTTTCATGCTTTACCAGGAAAGCTTTGCTTTACTTATGACTCTGTTGTACACTGTTGTATAGCCCTTCCAGCCCACACCAGCAGCTCTTCCAACGTCCCTTGCTGGATGGATGGCTAACCCATCACCAGTTCCACATCCTTCAGCATCTGCAGGACCCATAGGTTTGGCTTCAGCTAATAATGCAGGTACATGAAAACATTTCTTTTTCTCTGATCCAGTATTTCATCTAACACACACACACACACACAGAAGTTGTGTAACTTCCATGCTTGCCACTTATGATGGAAAACACATGCATATAGCACTAGCAACTTTAAGGATATAAAGCTGAGAAGGCATGAACTTGATAGAAATATTGCTGTGGTTAGCATGTGAATTGTGACATTCAATGAAGTTGTGTTGCAGAATTCATATTTAACCAAACTGATTTTCTTTTGCCCTTTTTGTGCTTTTGGAATTTGGTAATCGTAGCAGCTATTCTAAAGCGCCCAAGGACTCCTCCTACGAATAATCCTGCTATGGACTATCAAACTGCAGATTCAGATCATGTAATGAAGAGAACAAGGCCTTTCGGCATATCAGATGAAGTACAATCTTGCATCCTATATGTTTCGTCTTCCTTTTTTAATTTGAAAGTTTAATCTTATTTATGATTTATGATTAATGATGAATACCCTTAAATTCAGTTTTGCTGTTGTTTGTAGATATAGATGTGGGTACTTAGCTACTTAGAGCTTTTGAGTTGCTAAGTATTAACACATGATGCAGCTGGAGTATTTAGCATTTCAAATTGCTTGTTTGCACTGGATGGGGAATTTTTTTTGCCACAATTGACATACTGATCTTAAAAAGTACCATTAGCATTGTATGCTGTTATCATTATGCTGATAACTTTTGATGATTGGATATTTCCTTTAATTATTAAACTTTTTGGACTACTAAATTATCAATTCAGAATTTTTTAACAGTTCCCTTAATTTTATGTTCCATAGTCTCTTCTACAGAATATTGATTTTCTTGTTCACAAAATTAGAGGCACTTATTGGTGAACAATTCTTTATGGTTGTTTGTATGGAAAATGAGAGCATACTGGTTGCATTTGTGTATATTGTAGATATTGTTTGTGTATACCCTGATGGGTGAATTGATGATTCCTATAATTGATACTTGATGGGAGTAGTGTGGGTAGTGTATTTGCTTTCTTTCCACCTTGCCAGAATTTGTGTGTGTGTGTGTGCGTATATTTTTTCAGGGATTGCTTCCCCTTACATCCCAAAATGTAGCATGTATTGGATGACCTAGGTTCATTATATATAACTGGCCCTCACTTATGTGTGTATATATATTTTAGCAGGTGAACAATCTTCCTGTAAATTTGCTTCCTGTTGCATACTCTAGCCAGAGCCATGGTCAGAGCTCCTATTCCTCTGATGACTTGCCCAAGACTGTTGTGATGACCCTCACCCAAGGTTCAACTGTGAAAAGCATGGATTTCCATCCTCTTCAGCAAATTCTACTTCTTGGTAAGCTTCCTTTGATCTGTATGCAGTAGTTTTCAGTGTTCGTCTGTTTTCTTATCTTTATATATATATTTTTTGTTAATTTGTTTGTTCCTCCTTTTTTCTTTTTGTTTTTTTTTTTTTTTTGGGTGGTTAGTTGGAACAAATATGGGTGATATCATGGTGTGGGATATTGGCAGCCGTGACAGGATTGCTCAAAGAACTTTTAAAGTATGGGAACTTGGATCATGCTCAGTGGCTCTACAGGTGTGGTTCTCAAAATTAAATTAATGATTGTTGATGCTGTATAATTTGATTGTTTTTCATGACAAACTTGTCACTGGTGAATTACTGATTCCCTGATTCTTTTTATAGGCATCTCTTTCCAATGATTACTCCGCATCAGTCAACCGTGTGGTGTGGAGTCCTGATGGAACACTTTGCAGTATGTTCTACTGGATTTTTCACTGTGTTTCTATTTCTATTTCTCCCTTGCTCACTGATGAGTCAGTTTGATTGTTGCACAAATTGGCATGGAGCCAAAGTTTGATTTTTACCTATTGATATTTCAGGTGTTGCTTATTCAAAACATATTGTGCACATATATTCCTATCATGGTGGGGATGATCTGAGGAACCACCTAGAGGTTTGTTCATTTTTATAAGCATTTTTGTTTGTCTATTAGATTTATTCATACTCTTGTTTATCTAGTGACTATACATCAAAAGCAGTCAGAGAAACAAGGTTCATAGCTTATTTGCTTAATCTATGCTGATTTGGCATTTTTTTGGGCTCAGATTGAAGCTCATTCTGGGAGTGTCAATGATCTTGCTTTTTCTTATCCAAACAAGCAGCTTTGTGTTGTAACTTGTGGAGAGGATAGGGTCATCAAGGTTGGTTTTTTATAGTAGTGTGTATTGTGTGATAGATCTCAACTTTTTATTTTATTTTAATGGTTCAAGATTTGCAGGTATGGGATGCAGTTACTGGTGGAAAGCAGTATACCTTTGAGGGTCACGAGGCTCCTGTGTATTCTGTGTGCCCTCACCACAAAGAAAATATTCAGGTAAAAATTTTGTATGCTTGTGTGCATGTTTTGCATATCACCCCCTTGTGTTCTTTTTAATTTCTAACTGCATTCTGATATGGCTCTACAGTTCATATTCTCTACTGCAACTGATGGAAAAATAAAGGCATGGTTGTATGATAACATGGGTTCCAGAGTTGATTATGATGCACCTGGCCATTCTTCTACTACAATGGCATATAGTGCTGACGGAACAAGGTTCTAACTGTTTTGTATATTTTGTATCTTCCTTTTCTAGATGATACATGATCATGTGGTTTAAAGATTTACTTATCTTTGTATGGTAATAGATTGTTCTCGTGTGGCACAAACAAAGAAGGGGAATCATTTTTAGTGGAATGGAATGAAAGTGAGGGAGCTGTGAAGCGCTCTTATCACGGTCTTGGGAAGAGATCTGTAGGTGTAGTGCAATTCGATACCACTAAAAATAGATTCCTAGCTGCTGGTGATGAGTTTATGATCAAATTCTGGGACATGGATAATACAAACTTGTTGACGAGTGCTGATGCAGATGGTGGCTTACCGGTATCTTAAAGACTGCCATTTTTATTTATTTATTCAACTATTATTATTATTATTATTTTGGGTAGTTCTAACTTCTTTTTGTGGTAATTGTGTCTATGAAACCTGCAGGCTTCACCCTGTATTAGATTTAACAAGGAAGGAATACTGTTGGCTGTCTCCACAACTGATAATGGAGTTAAAATTTTAGCAAATGCGGAAGGAATTAGGCTGCTTCGGACAGCGGAGAATCGTCCATTTGATGCTTCCAGAGTTGCTTCTGCCGCTGTTGTTAAGGTAAGTGATTTGAATTCAGCTATAATGTATTGTAAGTGCACATTCTGAATCCTTCATAATTATATAGGCACCTACTATTGGCGCTTTTCCTTCTACCAATGTAACGGTTGGAACAAGCCTTGCTGATAGAGCTCCTCCTGTAGCAGCCATGGTTGGGATTGTGAGTTATTTCTAAGTACAGTCAATTGATGTGGATTGCGTTTTGATTGTGACAATTAGTTTCTTTTCTTTTTCCCCTGCAGAATAATGATGCTCGAAGTTTAGCTGATGTCAAACCCAGGATTGTTGATGAAGCTGTGGATAAATCTAGAATATGGAAGCTGACAGAAATTAACGAACCATCACAGTGCCGCTCTTTGAAACTTCCTGATAGTTTAGGATCAATGAGGGTATGACCCCTTGCTAAAATTTCATTACATTTTGGCAATGGAAATGGATGGATAAACTTGTATTTATTATTATTGCTATGATGCGAATTCTTTTAGGCGCTTGCAACTTGCTTAAGTTTTATATGCTTTCAACTAGTAAGACATTTTAAATTCTGTTTCAGGTAGCTAGGTTAATTTATACAAATCAAGGGGTTGCTATTTTGGCTTTGGCAGCCAATGGTGTTCACAAGCTTTGGAAATGGCAGAGAAATGATCGGAACAGTATGGGGAAGGTAACAAAGCACCTGTGATATGTAGTTGTTTGTACATTTTTACATGTTATTGTTCATAAGATTGTTATTCACATGAATTTCCCGTAGGCCACTGCAAGTATTCAACCACAACTATGGCAACCAAATAGTGGAATACTGATGACCAACGATATCAGTGATACTAACCCAGAGGATTCTGTGTCATGCTTTGCGCTGTCGAAGAATGATTCGTATGTTATGTCAGCTTCAGGGGGGAAAATTTCCCTGTTCAATATGATGACTTTCAAGGCATGTGGTTTTCTTTTGGAATTTTTTCCACTTTAATGTATTCTCTAATTAAGCATTTCTTAGAAGTTTTTAATTTCTATTTTGTTGAAAAACTTCATTTTAATGGTTATTTGTTTCTGATTTTTCAATGGGGTGAGAGCTTAAATAGATTTTGTATAGTTAATAAGAACATGGGTTGATGGAGTCGTTGCTTTCGAGTATAAAAGTACTGCAGTTATCAGTGGTTTGCACCTGGTTTCACTTGAGACCGTGTGTACCTGTTTTCCTTTTCTGTTCATTGCAGTCATACATTGAGACTAAACATCAATTTCTGTGAATCTTAACTGCAGACAATGACTACTTTCATGCCACCGCCACCAGCTGCTACATTTCTTGCATTTCATCCTCAAGACAACAATATCATTGCTATTGGCATGGAGGATTCTACAATACAAATTTACAATGTTCGGGTTGATGAGGTATTACATCTATGCAAGGCCTAAAGCTGTTGGTTGAGTTTTCTAGATAGTTGACTTCTGCATCTTTTCTCTTATTATGTCCCATGCCAAAAGATATTGGTTCAGTGTCATAAGTTGTTGGATTTTGAAGTTTTTTGACATTGGCCTTTCTTTTGATGTTTCCACCAAAGGTGAAAACCAAGCTGAAAGGTCATCAGAAGAGGATTACTGGACTTGCTTTCTCTCATGTTCTAAATGTGCTCGTATCATCTGGAGCTGACTCTCAGGTAAGGACATTTTGTATGGAACTATCGTGCTGAGGGAGTGTTTCTTGATTCGATAAATGCTCAACTGGTTTTGTTATGTCAAACAGTTGTGTGTTTGGAGTACGGATGGATGGGAAAAGCAAGCAAGTAAATTCTTGCAGATGCCTAGTGGACGTGCACCAGCACCTCTAGCAGATACTCGAGTCCAATTTCATCTAGACCAGACACATTTGATAGCTGTTCACGAAACTCAAATAGCCATATACGAGGCACCCAAGTTAGAATGCCTTAAGCAGGTGGGCTAGTGCCTAGTTATATCTAAACACAATTGTTAGTCTATGCATTATTTTGCTTTGGTCTTGACCTGCTAACTTAATATTCTGTTATTTCCGTTTTAAATGATCAGTGGGTTCCGCGAGAAGCTAGTGGTCCAATCACACATGCCACCTATTCATGTGATAGTCAATCAATATATGTAAGCTTTGAGGATGGAAGTGTCGGTGTTCTTACTGCCTCAACACTCAGATTAAGATGTAGAATAAATCCAACTGCCTATCTCCTTCCCAACCCAAGGTGCCTTTCCTTTATTGATTTAATAAAAGATGTGTATCTATCATTGTAGTTTCCTTTTCTCTTGTATATATAATAATCAACAAAAATTTTATTGGCAGCTTAAGAGCACATCCACTTGTGATTGCTGCACACCCCTCTGAACCCAATCAATTTGCATTGGGACTAAGTGATGGTGGAGTTCATGTACTTGAACCGCTAGAGTCAGAAGGAAGATGGGGTTCTCCACCCCCTACTGAGAACGGTGCTGGACCTAGCACTGCTTCAGGTAACGCTGTTTCAGAGCAACCGCAAAGGTGACGGATGTATTATCAAGTACTTTGACCATGGACCTGAGTGTATGTATTCAATTCGATTGCATATGATCCCGCCCCCTGGTGCGTCCATTTGGCTTGCGAGGGGAAGCTGCGGAACTTAGGTGTTCATAATTTCTAGGAGGATAAATCTGAATCAACAATGAATCAAAATCACTCACCTTGTTAATGGGTTTTTCTTCTCCACGGGTTTTTCAGGGCATGTTCATTCGTCCAGGATTATTACCCATTAAGTTTATGGTCTAATTCAGCTGGGGCGTTGCCGATGCACATTCTCGTTACTTGTTTTTTTCCCCCTATTGGTTAGGTCTGCCTTTAATTTGTGTAGATTTTTTATATATAGTGAACTAGTCGTTATAGTATTTTTATTTTTTTAAAAATTATCCAGTAGTGAACTAGTCGTTATAGTATTTTTATTTTTTTAAAAATTATCCAGCTAAATGTAGCCACTACTCTTAGTCGTGTTTATTTATCTTTACCCCTCTATGCAAGGATTCTTTTCTTAATATTTGGTGATTTGGGTTATAAACTATTTTCCGAGGAAACTAGTCGTCATCATCGATTTCTTTGAAAATTTGTCTACCCCACTTTTTCCCTATGCTGACTGAAGCTAGTGGAAGTGGGGAAGGATGACGGATGCAGAAAAAGGGTGTGATGAGTAGGAGATGCTAGATTGCATCACTAAAGAACCAGTGCTAAAACCATATTCTTAAAAGTATTATAAAAATGTGGAGAAGAGACAGAATGATGAAAGATGAAAATTTATTATGATATTTATTTAGGAAAATGTTTTTATTTTTATTAAGTTTTTAAAATAAATTTATATATATCTTTTCATTCTATTTATACATTTTATTTATCCAAAATTTGCTAAAAAAAATTAAAAAGATAACACTAACATAAAGTATTTTGCTAAAAAATTAAAAAGATAATATTAATACATATATATGTCGAATACATTAAAAATTTAAGATCTTATTATTATATTATTAAAAAATATTTTTAGGCCAAACTCTTTTATTTTGTTGCTAGTGATGTCTACATATCACTTTCCATGTCCAATTATGTAAAAAAGTTTAAATCATTTATAAATAAATTGTTGATGTTAAATTGCATAGCGCAATTGTTTTACAGTTAAAAGTATAATCAAATAACTTTAAACCTATACAATAAATTATTTAGAAGTTCAAATCCTACAAAATATATAAATTTGGGGTTTTAAAGTTTTAACCCTAAAACGATGTTCATTAAAAAAATACTAAAGATTGAAAATTCGCACCCTAAGAATATGTTTGATCATATGGGAAATTAAATTACTTAAGATTTCGAACACAACAAAAATATAGATATAAGATATCTAACTGGAACCCAGACAGTGTGTTACTGTTCATGTGTTTATCTTTTTGGACAGTAAAAAATATATATTCTTGGATAGATATTAGCATGAAAATTTCATAAGTGTCTGCATATGAAAATTTTTTATTTTAATTATTGAATAATAAATTAAATAGTTAAATTTTAATGTTATAAAAATATTATTTTTTTAAAAATATTACTTGTTTTATTTAAAATATAACATATAATTTCAAATCTTCATTAGAGTGTTCTTTTTTAGTCACCAAAAATATCTCATTAGAGTAATGGCCATGTTCTTAACACAAAATATATCTATTTTACGAGGCGTTTAGACACCAACTAGCATATTTAGAATTGGAATTTTAAGTACTTAAACTATACAAATTTGGTACTTAAAAAAATATATTCATGAACGGAAAGCGTGGGATTGTTTCTTTCCAAAGCTCGGCAGCTTCGTGAATTACGATAATGACGTGACTTTGGGTACTAAACAAGTATTATCGTAAGAGTGGGATTGTTTCTTTCCACATGAAAGATGAAACCACCCTAAACTAACTACTAGTTTCGCCTCCGACCAGACTTTCTGTTTTTCTTACTGTTGCTGGGAGTAGATTGCTCATAAGCCACCGGTAACACTGTTCCGTCCTTGATTCCCTTTGAATCCGTCATCTTATCAATTGTTTTTTGTGCTTGTACAAATATCTTGACATCCCTAATCTGTTTGTATAATATAATTTAATCAATTTGGGAAACTAGTACAGAATGAAAATAAATTATTCATAGTATTTAGCAATACCTGTTCCTCCAGATCAGCAATCTTTTGGTTCATGGATTTTGCTAATGCAGCTTCCCTACAGGATCACACGCTCAAGTCAAAAATGAAATTGATTATGTAATCAACATCCGCCCCAAAAAGCAAACATGTTAGTCTGAAGCCTTCCACTGTAAAAAAATAAATAAATATACCTCTCTTCAGCTGCTTTAACTTTGTTTCGCCAAAGCTGTTGATTTTGTATGTATTTCTTATTGACCTATTGGCAGAAAGAAATGGCTAAATGACAGAGTTCTAGGAAAAATAATGAGAAAGCAGGAGAAAACAGGAAAGCTCACCTCAGCAATACTATTTTTCTCTAATGTACACTTCTCCAGTTTATCTTGCATGTCCTGAATTCCGGAAGTTACTGCTTTCTCCACTGCTTCAGAGACGGAACTGTCCACTTTGCTTTTTGCCTCAGCTAGCAAAGATTCATAATACTACAACCACGATGGCACAAAGAGAATCAGAGTTCAGAAACACATCATCAGCAGCATTATTGCATCAAAAGATCATCACATGGAGGGAATCATTATTTCCATGTAATCCTAAAGTGTTGATCACAGACCAAAGCAACCAGATTAAATACCCCTAAACTCTAACCACATCTGTAATTATAAAACTTCAAGTGGTATGTCAGGAATAAGTAGTTTCCAATCAACCTTGATGACATAATATAATCTATTGTTCCATACATCCGATGCAGTGACTCTTTTTTCCATAGTTAATTAGTTTTTAAAAATAGAAAAATGCTAGGTAACAGGTCATTTTTATAACCAAGTTTGACCAAGTCCTCATTTTTCTTATGTGTCTCCTGCTCCTCCTCCTCCTCCTCATTCTTCTTCAACTAATGTGAGTGGTTTTTGTTGAGCTAGGACTAACTTGGTTACCTAGTACTTCTCTTAAAGATATCCCAGAGAAGGAATTTCAGGAGAAGTGTTAACTTACTTGTCTTTGTGTTTCCAGCTGAGATGTTAGAAGACGGTTGTATTCATCCAAAATCTGTTCTCAAGAAATAACAATGAGTCACTGACCATGTATTGGAATGAAAAATATACTCAGAGCAAGTGGTCCTAATAACGAGGAAGACTGTCTTAGTGCTGTTAGAAAATTAAAATGCCATCCTATCAGATGATGATGTGGAACTATGACTACAAGACAGTATATCTAGTAAAGTGGTTCAGCAACCAGGACAGTGTTAATCACAGCGAGAATTATATCAGACCCGTATATGCATATGTTTCTGTTTCAGGCTATCTGTTAAAACTAGCTTCAGTAAAAACACAGGACATTTGGGAGTTTAATATAGAACGAACATACCGCCTCGACTTTGCTGTTGTATAGGGCTCCATCAATTTCTAAATCATCATGACATTCGCACTCATCACAATCTCCGTTCAGTACACTACACCGGTAATTCATTCCCTCGAACTTGCCATCAAGTCTGGATTGGTTCTGGTTCAGCCTATGGACATAACTGTCGCCCACATAATCCCATATTTGCTGTGTTTTGAAATCAAGAGAATAACAGTGCTGGGTGTCTTTCCAATGCTGGATAGCATGTCCTTCCTTATATCTACAGGGGGGAGAAAAAGGGGGGAAATCATACCAAAATCTTTCCACAGTATAAACTAATTAGGGCTTCTGTAGACAAATTACCACTGGAAATTAAACACTTCATATGAATATGTTATATGTTACCTTCCACATCCAACAAATCCGCAAATCATACAAACCCAGGAATCGTCTAATGTTCCACAAACAAAACAAGTTGGCTTCTCATCTTGCTGTTGACAGAATCGACAGACCTAAAATATGATCATAAGCTCTTCAGAATAATTATCCAACAAAATTATAATCCTTTCATGTGTCAGTGTGTCACTTGCAACAAAACCACAAATTGCTGTTGATACAGGGAATTCCAGCATAATAATAGTAAATACAACATAGAATGATCACACTACAATTAATATTCTGCAAAGATAATGTTGAAATTTTTACGTTCATGTGAGGTCACTCTTTCTAAAATTATACATGCCGAGATGTACACAGTTAAAGTAACATGTTATGAGAACAGAATTGCCTAAACCAGAAAAAATAAGAACTTAAGCACAAAGTGGAAATACCAACTACGAAGTGAAGGAACGGAGAATCTATTTACCTGGCAAGATAAGTATGTCCACTTCGAAACACAAGGGCATTGAAAGGAGTGATCGCAAAGTGTAGTGAGTATTCCACTTCTATCCGGGTCCAATCTCTCTGCCATTCAAAGAACAACCCAGAACAGAGAAACCATAAACACCATTTCACAAGAACATCGTAAGGGGGCGGAAAAAATAAAGAATGGAGCAAAACACAAAGGCACAGCAAAAGAAAATGCAGCCCACCGAGGCAAACAGGGCAAGTTGGTATTTCAGTGCATCCATCAGGAGGAGTCCCAGCAATATCTGCACATTCTGAGTATTCCACAGAAACCAAAAACAGGATATGGCACACCTCTGCCTAAATTTTAATCACCATTTCCAAAAGAAAGAAGAACAAAAACAAGAAAAAGATAAGATAAGCAAACTAAAGTAATTCACCCGAAGATAGATTAATACTCATATTAAGTGAATAAATCAATTTCATAAACAAGAAATTAACCTCTCCAGGAGAAAATGTCTTGCCATTGAAATTGGTGTAAAACGCATCAGCTGCACGCTGATCCTGAAGTTCAATCAGCACACTGTAGCGATCTTCCATCCCATCATTCCTGCACATGTCAAATCACGATTTTAGGGTTACAACGAAAGAAACACGCAAAGAAAGTTTGCGAAAGAAAGAAGAAGAAACGGTACCTGATGAAGAGGAGGCGGTGGAGATGGTGGAGGTGGGTGCCGCACCAGCGAATGAGGTCATCGAAGGAGAGGTAATTAGGAACGGCGAGAATGAAGACGAGAGAAGAGCGAGAGCTAGGGCTTGGGATGGAGGAGTGAGAGGAGCTTCGGAACAAGTGGAGAACCCCTCTCCGCTCCCTGAATTTAGGGCTCAAATCGTCGTCGATCTCGGAGAAGATGGATTCAGAGTCCAGAGGCTGCTCCGAGTCGACCGAGTGAACTCGGAGGAAGAACATGGCGCCGATTTTTGGAAAATTCACAGAGGAAGAAAGAACAACAGAAGAAGAAAAAGACCAAGAACGAGTCTTCGGAATTCAGATGTGGCTCAATTGTGAATTTGGAAAATGTAAGGGGTCAAAAAGTAAATATAAATGAATTTCTCCACGTGGCAGATTAGATGCGGATTTTTTCTCAGTGTGACGTCATCATGTCGGCGTTGTGCGTCAACCAATTAAGCAAACAAAAGCATGCTTAAGGCATTACTAATAGTAATTAAAAAAATGTTTATAAAAAAAATCTAAACTCAAATGGGATTCTCCGTTCATTACGCGGTTTCGCAATCTCTGCTTTGTCTTAACCTTTTCTCTTTTTCTTCTCTCTTTACTCCAAAAACTTAACGCCATAAACACACTCACTCTCTCTCTCTGTTCTTCATTTCTGCATCTCAATTCTCAATGCTCTTCTTCTGTTATCCCGATGATGATCGTATGATCCAAGTCAACAGATCTTCTTTCATTCTACGTCACCGATTCTGACTCTTCAAAACAGGTAAATCATAACTCAATACTAAACGATACTCGTTTCCCCCGTTTCGAAAAAAAAAGTTTCGTTTTTTAATCCAATTCCGATCCAAAAAGGGGAAAATCGATCACAGCAACCATGGCATCCAGCACGATCCGGAAGGCAATCGGAGTAGTGAAGGATCAAACGAGCATCAGCATCGCCAAAGTCGCCGGAAATTTGGCCCCTGAACTGGAAGTCCTTGTCGTCAAAGCCACGAGCCACGAAGAGGTTCCTGCCGATGACAAGTACATAAGGGAAATCCTGAGCCTCACTTCGCATTCAAGGGGCTACGTCAATGCATGCTTGGTCACCATTTCTAAGAGGCTTTCCAAGACGCGTGATTGGATTGTTGCTGTCAAGGCCCTCATGCTTGTTCATAGGCTTCTCGTTGATGGCCACCCTCTCTTTGAGGAAGAGCTTGTGTATGCGACTCGCAGAGGGATGAGGATCCTTAACATGAATGATTTCAGGGACGAGGCTCATTCGAGTTCATGGGATCATGCCGGTTTCGTGAGGTTTTATGCGTCGTACCTTGATGAGAAGGTTGAGTTTGTGGCTTATCAGAGAAAGCTCAAAAGTGGTGGTGGTGGTGGTGGTGAGTATGGTGGTGATGGTGAATTTAGGGAAGAGTTTGGTTCTGGAATTGGTAGGAGGACTAGGTCTTATGGTGATGTGAGTGAGTCATATAATGGGAGAGAGAATAATAATCAGAGGAATGAGGTTGTTACCCCTGTTAGAGAGATGGGATCTGAGAGGGTTTTGGAGAGGTTGAAGCATTTGCTTCGGATCCTCGACCGTGTTTTGGGCTGTAGGCCGAGTGGCGCCGCCAAGAGTAGTAGGCTTGTGCTAGTTGCGCTTTACCAGGTTGTGAGGGACAGCTTCAAGGTGTATGTGGAATTGTGTGATGTGTTGGGGGTGTTGTTGGATCGGTTCACTGAAATGGAGTATGCACATTGTGTTAAGGCCTTTGATTGTTATGTTGGCGCGGCCAAGATGATGGATGAGCTTGTTGGATTCTATGGTTGGGGCAGGGATATGGGAATTGCAAGGTCATCTGAGTACCCTGAAGTGCAGAGAATCACTGATAAGCTTCTTTCCACACTTGAGGGTTTCTTGAAAGAGAAGAGTAATAATAGGCCAAAGAGTCCTGAGAGGAACATAGAACAGATCAAGGTAACCGTCAAAGAGAAAGAGCCAGAGGCAGAACCAGAAATCAATGAGATGAAGGCTCTCCCAGCACCTGAGAACTTCACACCAGCGCCAGCACCGCCCTCTTCTGTTGCGCAGCCTAAGCCGGCAGCGCCTACTCATAAGGAGACGAATGATTTGGTGGATTTAAGGGACAATGGAAATTCAGCTGATGAGCAAGGGAATAAACTAGCATTGGCATTGTTCAATGGACAAGCGGCAGTGAGGGGAGAAGGTTCTTGGGAGGCATTCCCTTCAAATGGTGAACCTGAAGTGACTTCAGCATGGCAAACGCCGGCTGCTGAACCTGGCAAAGCAGATTGGGAACTTGCATTGGTAGAGACAAGTAGTAACTTGTCGAAGCAAAAAGCCGATTTGGCAGGTGGATTTGATCCACTGCTACTGAATGGGATGTATGATCAAGGTGCTGTGAGGCAACATGTGAGCACAAATCAACTGAGTGGTGGGAGTGCTAGCAGTGTGGCACTTCCAGGACCCGGCAAGAGTGCCACACCAATTCTGGCTCTGCCTGCCCCGGATGGGACAGTGCAAGCAGTAGGGCATCAGGACCCGTTTGCAGCGTCGCTGGCAGTGCCGCCA
>JASCZI010151053.1:109239-121413 GCA_036250425.1 Stylosanthes scabra | reverse complement strand
CTATGGTTCCACTCTGTGTTCCTAAAGCAACCAGAGGAACAGCTACAGCAGGATAGTTTCCTCCACCTTCACATAGCATTATCTCATTAACCAATGCAGAAAACATGATTTATAATAACATCAGCACAATACTAGATTTGAACAAATATTTAAGTAGGGTATAAGACAGACTAACGGGCTAGAGTAGCTGTTAAAGATGGAGTTGGTACTGCCAGCATAGTTACTGTTGAAGAAAGCAGCTGAAGCTGTCCAACTAAGTTAATCTGCACTAGTAGGAAAACACGCAGCCATTTGCTGGCATTTGTCAACTTCAGAAATTTGAACAATGTACAGGACATCCATGTAGGTGCTATCTAACATATAGATGCGGTATTTTTGGCATAGAAAAAGTAGGGAGACTTAATGCATTTAGATCATGCCTTTGACCACAAATATAATTTAAAAGTAAATATCATTATATTTATCACTTTCACATAGCAGTGATTGAATTTTATGACTGACAGTCTGACAGTATGCCAACAGCATCAAAGTTTATACTATTTAAGTCATGCATTCATTTGATGATCGATCTATTAATATCGATATATAAAGCACAGCAATTTTGTAATATAGGCTTGCCTTTATTAAAATTTCTTCCTGGTTTAAGATAGAGCTTGGTAGGTTCCTTTTACCATCATTGAGATGCTCCTGTTGCCTGCCTACATTTAGATAAAGGTTGGCCCCTTAGTTAATCAAAAGTAAAGAAAAAAAGTTGGCATCTAAACATGATACTCTACCATCACCACTTAGCAAATCCAACTTCTTGTCCTCCTTTTGAGTGTCTACTTGACCTTCAGCAGTTAGGAGCCAGTTCCATACTTTTCCATCATCAGAAATGGAGATCAAATGTATTTTAGAAACAATAGTAGGTTCATCACAAAAATCAAAAGGATTATCAAAGTCCTCGTGAAGGTAAGGAGCACTAGGTGTATCAGAATAATTCTTGCAAACATTCTGAAGTGTGGAATCGGACAGGGATAGAAGTACAGATAGTATTGCAGGAGAAGGGACATAGGTTCCAACAGATGGCATTAACTCTTCCATTGAGCACATATAGTGTACTTGTTCCCCACTGTATCACATGAAGATAAGAATAACTTTAGCTTATAGCCTTACAGGGGGGGAAAAATAAAGATAAAAATGAAAAAAGTTGAAAGTAAATTGGCAAGTAAGACCATTGACCATGACAGATGGAGGGATTAGGAGTCTATAACTCCAATGAGTTGTATATATTTCAGAATTACGTGCAGAAAGGCTTACGATTTCCATCTTACAAGTATCATTACTGTTATAGACACAGAGAGGTTCTCGGAATTAAATAAATCATGCACATTGCACAACTAGAGTTGCATTACATGGCCCTTGAAGGGTCAAATGACAATGGAAGTGATAATCTATATGAGGAGTTACAAGACAGAGCAAATCTAGTATTAAACTCCGAAAATAATACTAAAAGGAGGATACATATTTAAATCAAAGTTGATTACAAACAATTAAAATTATGTTTTGACAATGTTTATCATAAGTTCATAATTAAAATGACCAATACCTATAACTAGAGCATGTTATAGAAATAAAACCACACAGCATTTTCTTATTCAACTTCGCTGCACAACAAAGGAAACCCTCACATAGATCTACCATACTCTCATTGACTTATTTTGGGCTAGGGATAGCACTACAAAAGCCAGCAACTTCATGGTTCTTGCAGGCATTTGAGATACAGTGCTCTCATATACATGGAGTACAAGCATCCTTACCACTTACCAATTACAGTAACAAAAATCAACTAACAAAAATAGCGATAGCTAGCTCAAGAACAAGGCATGTTTCCTACACGTGATTTGTCAAGCCATGTTTCGGTTACTATCCTAAAACCACAAAAACAAAACCCCTAGAAACTGTATTTGAGAATGTAGGTTTGCATTTGCATAAACTAATCAAAATTGAGATTCAAGGTATCCAAATATAAAAGAAATTCGAGGGAGAGTTAAAGCTTACCGTTTCCTCTTCCATGTGCTGAGCTTGCCATCTAGATGAGCACAGTAAACCCAGTCGTTGTTCGGATCAGGCAGCACGTCAAGGAACTTGCCGCACCCACGAGGCAACGCGGCGGAGAAGATCACAGTCTCGTACTCCAAATCAAACACAAGAAACTCCCTCGGAAACGTGACGAACAAGATATGCCTCCACTGCTGCGAGAACGCAAACTTCACTGAGTAGAGCGGAAAAGCCGCAGAAGCCGGCGACGGTGTGGCGCCAGCAGCCACATCCCTCTCCAGCTTAGCCAGCTCGCTGGAATCGGTCCGAATCTGAAGCTCCTTGATCGCGACTCCGTCCTCGCTCTCGCCGTGTGCCAGGACAGATACCAAGAATCCCTTGAGCCCGATCGCGCAGACTCGCCGCGCATCGAAGGGATCGCGGCGGATGCAGGAGAAATACTCCGGCGTGGCGTCGTACTTCCAGATGCAGCGTCCAGTGGCGGCATTGTAGAGAGAGAGGATGGAAGAACCGTTGATGGCGGCGATGAGGTAGAGGTCAGGGCGTGCCTGGAGCCAGCAGAGGTCCTGTATTGCGAGCTTGGAGTTGTCGGTGTCAAACCAGAGGATCGGGGAGCGGAGACGTAAGTCGAGGAGGGCGATGTTGCCGTGGCGATCCCCGGCGGCGAGGAGGAGGTGAGAGGAAGAGGGCTCGGTGGAGAGGAGGTCGCGGCTGAGGGGAGAAGGAGTCCATCGGAGAGCAGTGACGAAGGGGGAGAGAGAGGTGGTGGCGTTATTGGAGGTGGAGGAGGAGGACGACGACGAGGAGGATGAAGAGGAAGTAGAGGGGGGAGGAGGGATGGGTAAGGCGGTGACGAGCTGCATGGAGCGGGTGTCGACGACGGAGATGGAACTGCCGGAAGGGAAGGCCAGAAGGCCATGAGGGCCAAGATCTGAGGATCCGAAGTTGTTGCGACCCGGTGGGCCTGGGAGCATGGACTCCCATGAGGAAGAGTCGGAATGCGAGTTAGGGGACTGCGGTATTGCTCGCGGGCTCTGCATCATTATTCTTCTCCGCTTAGACGGACGACGGAGGAAGGAGGGACGACTATACTACTTCTTTATTTATTCTTTTTTTTTTTTTACCTAAGACTCATTTAGATATGAACGCATCACGCATGTCATCCCATTATTACTGCCTTAACTTATCTAAATATAAATCAGTGTATCACCACTAAAAAGTAAAAACACACTACTTGCTCCTCCAATGAGTCCAATTCCAATCCTAATGCTTCATAACATTTCGTAGGGTGTTGTTAATTTCAACCAACCCCAATAACTAATACCATCCATTGCAATGGAGAATAAGGACAGTTATGAATCAGAAACATTATTTAAAGACAAATCAAGATTTGGTAATATCTCATCTATGTACAAGGTCAAATTTGGGGAGGGTGTTAGGTGATTCTCCGTATGCGCGTTGATAAATGAATAATGTTATTCACGTATGTAATTATTATAATCGGATCATAAAAAATGAAAGATAATTAATACATTAATAATTATATTTTATATAAGTATTAATTTAATATTTATTAAAAGGATGTGTGAATAATGAAATCGATGATAAATTATTATTAATTTGTATAAATTTGGGATGTTATGTTAGTGTTAGATGATGTTGTTTTATGTTTTATTTGATTGGATTTGTTGGATTAGGATTTAGGTGGACATAATAAATAATAAACTGACAACTGTTGCATCCATCAAATTCATTCCTTAAAAAAAAATTATCAAATAAATTCTTAACGTGCTGGGTTCCACGTCAAATTGTTGAAATTGGAAGAAGGGATGGAAAAAATGGACGCCAGAGTTGAAAAAGTGGCAAATTATAACGCGTAAAATAATTTTTAACAGAAATACTTGATATCCGAAATTCATTAAGACTTAAATTTTAGCAATTTACAGTTACACTAATATCATAAGATGAAATTTTAGATGTAACTTTCTAAACAAAATTTGAGTAGCTGGAGACCTAAGGATAATGGTGAGGCCAGTGGCGAAGCTATGTATATTGAAAAGTGGGCAGTGCCTAGGGATAGAAATGGGATAGTTTTGAACGAATATTTAAGTATTCATATCCAAATTCAAATATGTAAGTATTTAATTTTTAATCATATATTCAAACTCACAGATATATACTGCTCCATACTCAAATTCACTGGTATTTAAAACATAAGTAAATCAAAATAAATTACTTAATAAGATTATTCATTATCTAATAAAATATTTCAGAAATATAATTAAATATAAATAATGTATAATTATTCGCAACATGATAAAAATACAATCATTTTAAGTCAAAAATAAATTAGATTTAAGATTTTTCTTAACTAAAATAATCAAAATTACCATCTAAATATCTAAAAAATCAAACTGAATTATATATATATATGGGACGAGGCGAGGCAAGTAATGGGACGGGACGCTCAGTACCCATACCCATGCAACCATTCCAAATATCCATCCCATTTAGAACGAGACAAGTCGGAATGGGACGGGGCAGGTCAGATTGCCACCTTAGAAGTGCCCTCTAAAATTTCAATTTTTGTCTAATAACTTAGACAAAAGAGAAAGGTGAGTCTTGGGTGATGTGGACTAATCCGAGGTAAAGGTGCACTGAAAAGGAAACTATGGGAAGGAATTATGGAATAGAACTAACTCCAGGAGCTTGCAAAATGGAATTAGAAATGACAGGGTCAGTAGATAATATGTATTAGTATTAATATTGTGCCTTTTGTTGGTTACCTTAGATATATGAAGTGTTGTGTGGTGTTTTGTTAAGTAATATGCATGGTGTCCATTGGGTGTGTCTAATGGAATGTGGAAAATGGATAGAAATGTAACTTTGGTGTAACAGGTTGATCTTCCGTCTTATTGTTCCTGATGGCAATGTCAAAGGGGATAAGTTGATAGTGTTGGTGTGTAATAGTCATATTGCTCTGTAACACTTCCCATGAGGGTCGAGCCTCTCTAAACATCAAAAGAAAAACTTAGTCATTATCATATTTTGACCCCTCCCTTCTTAAGTGTTAATATATATTTTTTGTTAGCCCCAATTACACATGTAGTCACATTATATAATTATTAATAAATATTTGGTTTTTTTTTTTTTTTCTTATCAAACACTATTGGAAATAAAGATTTGAAAGTGAGTCACAAAACACATTGTAAGGCATTTCTATAAGTTACTCTTATTCATTTTAAAATAGAAATTAGACTAGTCTATATATAGAAATTAATTTCATTAGTATTTTCTTTAATTTATCATGATGAGTATAAGCAATAAAAAGTCTTAAATATATAAAAGGCTTTTAACAATACATTTTTAAATAATCTTAATTTTCCAAAGTTACTTTAATTTTAAATAATAAACAATAATACATGATGAATAAAAGTTATTATTTTTTTGTTAACACCTATTTTTACTAAATTCTAAATTTTGATATTATAAAAATAAAGTATTAGTTTATAAAATTTGATCCGCTCTCAAATTTGGCCTAGCTCCGCCTCTGGTGAGGCCTCTGCATATATAAACTTGTCAAATAAAAGGAGACATACACTTCACACTTGTAGTCTGTACAAGAAGACATAAATGAAATTAATTCAATAGATTTAATACAACAAATTAAATCAAACAAGTAATTATTACGTCACCAAAAAAAACAAGTAATTATTAGAGTTAAACAGAATCCACCAAAGTTGGTCTACAAAGTACTAGGGTACTTTATCGAGTCAAGACTTCAACATCGTTTCTTATCAAGTATGTTTACACAATTTTAGTCATCTAAAAATAAAAAATTATTTACTACCCGTATAAGTATTTCATTTTAATAGCTTTAACAATTTTCCAAAAAGGATAATAATAAGTTGTTATCATCAATGCAAGCGTAGTGTCACTTTTTTTTTTTTTTTGGTCATTCAAGCGTAGTGTCACTTTAACTCAGAATTGAAATTGAAAACATCCATCGTTTTCCAGCTTTACCTTTCACGAAAGGAGAAATAACAATCTCAGTGTATTATTATACCGTGGAAAGCTTTAAAAAAAGGGAGTGATTAGTAGACAACAGAAACAATAACTTTTTATGCATGTTCTACTAAAAAACATGCAACTACAATACAACATACTCAATTTAAAAAAAAAAAATCAATGTAACTTTCAAGTATTTCTGTAAACAAAAAATAAATATATATTTAAAATATAGGGTAAAATATTATTTTCATAATGGGATAATATTTTTAACATGAGTAATGGTAGGAAATTAACATTAATGAGCACATAGGGAGTCCATAAATATAATTAGGGAAATAGTTGGTAGTAAAAGAGAAAAAAAAAAAAATTTATTGGCCACCTATTGACTACTGGGCTCCCTAAATTTTTTCTTTTAACATTATTTTTTAATGAACTAACGAAATAAAATTGATACCACTTTAAAATGTTAAGAACATTTTTTAAACTAACCCTAAATATAGAGATAGAAATGATCCTTTACCTTAAATTATTATTCCTTTGGAAAATGTCGTTGGGTGTAATAGGTCCGGAGACGGTGGTGGTGGTGGGAAGAGGAAGTGAAGTAACTTTCATAGCTATATTTGTCTTTAAGCATGGTACTATATTGCCTTATACCCCGACCATAAATGCCATAAAAATGAAATTGAAAGGAACCAAGCAATTGAGGGCTACAATACAATTGCAATGCCTTCCTCACCACTCACTTATGAATCATGTTATGACATCTTCTATGACTATCATGCAATCATATGCATCTATCTATCTATCTCTTCCATACGTTCAACATTTAATTTTCATACAGATATTTCTAACCTAGTAACATGTAATTATTGAGTTTCTTTTCTTTCTTTTTTTTCTTTTTGTTGTTAGAGTGAAAAATTGAAAGAGGAAGAGGATACTGCTCGATTTAGTGAAACCGTCTCATTTTCTTTTTTCATATTTTAATAATTTTTTTTTAATGAATGGGACCACAATTGATATACGGAATTGTTTACCCTTGGAGGAGATGCTGTAATGAAATATGAATTTTGTAACAGAAGAAAATTCTCTGATATAGTTCATATATTCCATTAGAAAAAAACTAAAGGATCAATGTATTATGATCAATAGTGAGCCAATATAAATCATTAATATATGAGTTACGAATAATAACTCATATAAATTTTAGATGATAACTTAATTATTAGCTCCCTAATGAACTCCTTAACGTTGATTCCGACATTGTTCATTCCATTATTACCGTTACTACCAATGTTATTATATATGCCTATATAAAACTAAAAATTAATTATAAAGAGCTTCCCATCCGAGCATGCTGGTTGGGAGATATAATTCACCTCAATTCGCCTTATATTTTGATTGGTCTCGTGGTTAGTTTATTAATCCGCTTAAATAAGTGTCGAATGTTTGAATCCGGTCTTATGCATGCAGCAATTCATTAGCAAGCGATAAATCCTTAAACAAAATTTTGATCTGCAGTGAATTAGTCTTAACCTATCGAATTGAAAGATACCATGAACAACTAAAAAATATAATTCATTAAAAAGAAATGGCCTCATTTTTTATTGGAATCCAAAAATAAATATATACTTCTTAGAATTGAGATTCATTGAATTTAATTCATCTCTGAATATTATCTTATAAGATGAAGAATATTCATGATAACTATATATACGACTTGATAATCCCAAAATGTTAAACATCACTAAAATAACGAGCACTATTATAATCTTTTATTTTTTAAATATCTCTAGGATCTTTTAAGAAAGTTTATTTTTTTTTCATGTAGTGTGTAACTATATGTATGTATGTATGCTATTGGAATGAATCAAATGAGGGTAGACAGAATAAGATCCCTTTATGAATTATTATTTTGATATTGTTTCCATTCTCGAGTAATACAAATTGAAATTTGTACTTGTGGGAAGTGTGAAGAATCTAAAAGTACCAAGATAAAACAGCAAATCCCTCATAAAAAAAATTATAAAAAAAAAACAGCAAAGGGGGGATAACACTACAGTAGGTATTGTTTGTTGAAACATTAGGCTTTATTTTTAATCAGGGTGCAAGTACTGTACTGCAAAGGAAAGGAAAGAAAATAAAAGGGGAGTGGGGATGGTGAAGGGACAAAGATGGTTACCCAAAAACTGAAAAAGGATGATAGCTTTGTACAGTGTGTGGAGTGGACATGACATGAAGTGGGGAAGGCCCATACCAGAGCCACTGCTTCTGCCTTCACCCTTGTGCTTAAAAACCCTCTTCTCAACCACATAAATCATATATTTACTATTTGCAAACAAAATCAAATATATTTATTATCTTTATATTCAAAATTAACCATCCTATGCAGATTCTTCGCTTCAAGAGACTAATCCTACTGTCTTTACAATTAGGGGCCATTTAATACTATCCCTACTAGCTAGCTAGTACTTAATTCTTTTTTATGTCAAAACTCAAAATAATATGATTCACGGAAATGTTTATCATGAATCGGGTTCATGATAGAGCTGGATAAAAAATTTTAAATATATGATTTATATTTAATTTTTATTATTAATTTTTTATTTTCAATAAAATATTATATTTTTTATGTGGTGGATAGTTATTCTGTCTATCATGGACTAAATTATTCTTTCACCATAAAAAAAGACTCCATGATTCACAAACATAAGTTTTAGAAAACGTAGGAAGAGTTTTATGTTATTAAGATATTTCAATATTTTTAGACGTTTATATTAAGATTAATTTAAAATTAACAATTAAAAAATATTAAAATACTTAATACCATGAATTATTTGATACTTTTCCTTAGTTTTAAACATTTAATACATGGGATAGAAAACTCGTGTGACGTTACAACTTGTTAGAGGTTGATCCAATCTATATTTTTTTTTTTTGAAAGAATTGATCCAATCTATTTTCTTTTTTTTTGAAAGAATTGATCCAATCTATTTTGTTTTGCATATATGTGTATAACTTATTTCAAAATTACAAAATTCGAGATAAATAAAGTGCGTGTAAAATGATAACTTTTTTATTTTGAGTATCTATTTATATATCGGTAATTTTTTATGTTGATTTTAATTAAAAAATTATAAAAAATATATATAAATTAAAATTAACGACTACAAATTATCAGCACTCTCATGTATCGATATAGTTGAAACATTTCCAATAGTATTTATTTATCTATTTATTTGCAGTGCCTGAGGGGTTTGCAGAGACGTACCCCCATTACTCTCACCAATGTCTTCACTGCACATTCATTGCATCCCTCTTTTAATCTTCACCTTCTCCTTCAATCCCTCTTCACTTTCTCCAACCTTATTAATTATTATTTTATTTTATTTTACACTGTGGTCTGTGGGTAACTTCATTATCACCAGTGTGATCATCTTAGGCAATGACTCTCAATCACCACTGTGGTCTGTGTCTAACTTCATTATCAAATAATAATGTAGCAACAACATATATGATATGAACTTTTAACCTGTTCGGAATTTGACCTGCAAATTGCAAATCCACAACTCAAACAACGATCTTTGTCCCCATCATAAAAAGCATCCCTACGAAACAGATTAACCCCACTGGTGAAAAAGAAATTGAGAAAGGGAATTAAACATACAAGACAGAGTCTTTAATCAAAGGGTGTTATTAAGTTCGATTACATTGATTATGTATCCGACTGATAATCCGATTATACCGGATTAAATCCAATATTAATTGGTTCGGATATTGGTACTAAGATCATAAGTTCGAATTAATCCCTGTGTTTAAACTTTTAATATAAGGGCATTTGAATTTGTGTATGGTGAGCTAATAAGGAAGTTGAAAGAATTAAGAAAGGTTTTGTTTTGTCATTTTCCTAGCAGTGTTGATGGTAGGGAGTGTAATTATACAAAGGGAAGAAGAGGCATTGATAATGCATGTAACCAACCCAATATTAAATAGCAATGCATTGTGGAAAGGGAAGGAATATTAATGGACTTTTATTATGCAGGTACTTTTTGATAGTAACCTAACTCTCCCATACACTCCTTTTTCCAACACCCCCCTCCAGCCTCCATGCCCCACTCCAACACCCTTCCCTACACATTTGGTTATGGTATTGGGTGTACATTGGCCCAAGAGGGGGAACCTAATCACAATGACACCACCCTAAGCTACCCCCCTATTCTCTCTTTGCTCCTACTACTACTACCCTCATACATCACAACACTTGGGAATGAAATCCATGCCATGTTATCTTTTTTTCGTACAAAATGATCATACCACTACAATTTTCACTATTGTTCAAATATTCTCATCTCTAAACTAGAAAAATTGTACAAAAAATTTAATTATCTTATTATTTATTTGAAACTACGAAACATTGAAAATAGGATAAAAAAAATTAAAAATAAATAAATTTTTAATTTTTAATCGAATAGTTAGCTAATCGAGTAGTAAGCTCACTCCTCTGCTTAAAAAAAAAATTAGGAGAATGGGTAATGTAAAAAGAAATGGCAAAGCTATATTTTTGGAAGAGGGAGAGGGAGGGTAATTGACCCATCAAGGGGGAAACAAAAAAGAAAAAGCAAAAGAAAACAAAAACCCTTCCAATGTAGAGAGAAAGAAAGAAGAGAGAAAGGAGAAAGAAGAAAGCACTTGCTACTGTGACTCTGTGACTGTGTGTGTGTGTGTGTGTGTGTATAGTATTGTAGGCTCCTCTCTCACTCTCCCCCAAAACTCAATTATTTGAGACCATTTTGGTTTCCTCCATACCCATCCTTTCCTTGGTTTCCCAAGATGCCAAGGCCCGGGCCTAGGCCTTATGAGTGTGTGAGGAGAGCATGGCACAGCGAGAGGCACCAGCCCGTTAGAGGTTCCATCATTCAGCAGATTTTCAGGTTATCTTCAACACATCTTTGCTTCTTTCTTTTCTTTCCTGCATTTCCCTTTTTTGCTCACTGTGATTTTATGCACACCATGTGTTTGATTAGGGTCGTCAACGACGCTCACACCCCTGCTACCAAGAAGAACAAGGAATGGCAAGAGAAGCTACCTGTGGTTGTTCTCAAGGCCGAAGAAATCATGTACTCCAAAGCTAATTCAGAGGTTTCCCCCTTTTTCTACAAAAGCTTGTTTTGGAATGTGGGATTCACTTAGATCTTTCAACTCTTGCTTAGTTTTTGCTGATTTGGTTGCTTAGGCAGAGTACCTGAATCCTGATACCCTCTGGGAACGCCTCAATGACGCCATTAACACCATCATAAGGAGGGATGAGACCACAGAGACCGGTGACCTCTTGCCCCCATGTGTTGAAGGTACTCAAGTTTTCACCTTTCTCTCTGGGTCCACTTCTCAGAGTTTGTGTCAAAAATTGGATTTTTATGTGTCATTTAGGGGGGATATATCATATCTGGGACTGTATAGTCTTGTGCACTTGAGATTAGTGATTTTCAGCTGCCACTGATGTGTGCTTTTGATTCTTTTTTTTATATTTTTATGGGTCCATTCATTCATTCATTCCCCTTGTTCTCATCATCAGCTGCTCTTAATCTGGGATGCAAACCTGTGAGGACTTCAAGAAGTGATAGGCACAATAATCCCAGGACTTACCTTTCTCCAAGAACTCAACACCACCCTCCTCCTCCTCCACCTCCACCTCCTCATCATCCTCCTTCTGGTCCTCCTAGGCCTGTTGGGGAGAATCCCTATGCAAGGGTTTCAAGTTCTGCGGTTTCACAAATTCCTGTCTCAGATTCTAGCATCCATGCCCAGCATAATACTAGGCTGATGGGTTCCCCCAACTACCCTTTCTCGGATAGTTTTCCTTCTGCTCATCACCAGCATTTGGCAATGGAAACCAAACCTCCATCGAACTTCGGTTCAGTTTACCCCTTGTACTACGGATATGAAGCCAAAGAGCCTCAACTAAGGAGTACCATCGATAACTCGGCTCCTGAAACTATCTTTGTTGGCAGACCAGTCATGACTCCGGTCCCTGAGCCATCTGGTATTGGTTTGTTAGAAAACTTTCCCTATGGTAGATTCCACCATTTGCGAAGCAGAGCAGGAAAAGAAACTGTTGTAGGCATGCCG
>JASCZI010151053.1:89482-103107 GCA_036250425.1 Stylosanthes scabra | reverse complement strand
CTAAATTCTTTCTATTTTGTTATCCCTTTTGTTATATCTATTACAGTATCTAGTAATCATCCAAATTAGTTTTCATTGGAACTGTAAAGAAAAAAAAAAAAAAAAAAGTAGAGTTAATCACCAAAATTATTCTCGAATTTTCAAATCATTGATAAAAATATTCATAAATTTTAAAAATGATAAATGTACCCCTCAATATTATTAAAACGTGACAAATCAATCCAAATTTCAAAAAATTTAGTAAAACATTAACTATAAATTTTAATGACTTTTGGATTAATTTGTCACGTTTTAATAATATTGACGGGTACATTTATCCTTTTAAAAATTCATGGGCATTTTTATTGGTGATTTGAAAATTCAAGGACAATTTTGGTGATTAACCCAAAAAAGTATTCATCGGAAATTTGATTTCCAACAAATTTTTAATTTCTAGATCCATTCCTTCGTCATTTTCAATCATATATATTTTTTTTAAAAAAATCTGAAATTAGAAAATTAGTAGAATGATAAGGTATTCAATTATTTTTAAATTTCAAATTTTTATTATTTGTGTCTATTATCTTTTAATTTAAGATGATCAAACTAATATTTTATCACTTTAGAGGTGTTTAATTCTAATTTTGATGTAAATATTAGATAAATAAATTTTTAAGAAATTTTATTGTAACATAATTAGATAGTAAAAAATTCTATTAGAAAACAAATTAATCCCTTCAAAAATTGATGAATAGTTCTTGAAAACTTCTTAAGGATAAAAATATATTAAGAAGAAAGTGTCCCAATATAAAATTCTTTCACTTCATCAGTTTATGTGTTTATTCTAATTATAAGTACTATGTAATTTTTTGTTAGGCATTTGTGGCAAGCACGTTACGAAGAAGTCTGAAGAACTTTTATCTATTGGTGACTTTCCCCAGTCAGATCAGAACTCCCCTTGAAGTTTCATTACCATTATTATTATTATTATTATTATTATTATTATTATTATTATTATTATTATTATTATTATTATTATTATTATTATTATTTTAATTTCTATATGAATTTAATATTGGATGATGGCACATCTAGAATCAGTCATAAAAATAATATTATATTATAGTTGATATTTTCATGGCAATGGAAAGCTGGGTTGACGCCTATAATAGAATTGACTTGCCAAGAAGCCGGTAATGTGTTTTCACTTTTCATCATTAGTTTACTAATTAATCTGAACTTATATGTAACTTTCCTTGAACATTTCAAAGACACATATATATATTATTGGAGGATTTTAACTTGTTTAGTTCAAACTTCAAAGTAATGGTGATGGTGATGATGCAGCAATATTCAATTGAGAAATAGAAAAATATAAACCAACCAGGTTGTATGTTCACACCAGTTATGACCTGATCTTAAAGAGACCAAGTTTGTCAAAAATGGCAGCTTCACTTCTAACAACATCTAGACTGACTCTATCTACACTATGAATATCAACGTGCCTTCATTAAATAGCAATAAAGAACCAGAATACATGTTAATCTATCTTAATTTAACATTATAAAGTTTAATTCTCTTAATAATGAAACCTCAGATGCATTAATTGGCACGATGCCTTAAACAAATTTAAAGGGCAAAAAGAGAGAAAAATTGGAATAATCCATTTATTCTTTTACCAAGAATGAAGACTAATACTCATTAAGTTGAACTTAGTTGGTCTTAAAGTTTCTTAAATCACAAGCTAAGTTGTTTAATTAGTTTGTCAAGAAAATGCTCAAAGTTGAAACACTGAAATCTATGCGTCAATGCATTGCTATGTATAATTGCAACTTTGCTCTAAAATATTTCAATTTTCTGAACAGTTTGTAATGTATGCTTCTTGGATTTATGAAACTCAACATGCAAAATTACAAACTGAATTGCCACAAATTGCTACCTCACAACAATAAGAACTGTTCTAAAGTAGGAACAAAATGTTGAAGGCAATGGTTGTAAAGAAAGAAAACAAGGAAGTAGAAGCCAGAGAAGCAGATGAAGATGCAGGAACAGAAGTAGAAGGAGCTTTTCTTGGTGCAGAAGAAGAATTGCCAGTGACTACTTCAACACTCAGCTTTTGGCCACTTCTGCAATGGCCTGAGAATGTGCATGAAAAATAGAACCTCCCTGCACGGTTAAGGGTCACTCTGGCTGGTCCTATCAGATAAGATTCTATCGTCTCGTTTTCACTGCATTCTTCATAGTTTTTCTTTGTAAGTATTGCCACAGCATGGCTCCCAGATTCAAATTTGAACACTGCAAAATCAAGTTATATTAAGAATGTAACATGAATCAATGATCAAACCACATATCAATGTTTGTTTGTTTTTTTTTTTTTTTACCTAGAGTGTCATTTACTTTGAAAGTATGGTTTGAAGCCCAATTTGAATAGAAAGAAGCACCACCAGGAGGATAACTAGTCCACCCTATGCTATCTCCTCCAACTACATAATCTTCAGCTTTTGTGCATTCTAGTACTGTCACTGCTACCACAATCATGATTCTTGCAACAACAATTGCCACATTGTTTTTCAATTCAGCCATCTTTTCAATTGTATTCTCTAAGTGTTGACTTGAATACATATATATAGAAGATATGCAGAATAGAATCAACCATTTCCAGTTGCCTAGTTGGTTACTGGTTCACTTTCTCACAGTTCGAATTCGAATTTTTTTATATGCAAGTGTTATTGGATCATAAAGTCAATGGACTGATGAAAATAGTAAAATAAACATGTTATGTTATAAACTTGTAAGAATGCACCTGTCTTTGTCCTTGAATAATTTGTGGATGACAGAAAAATTTGTACAATAAATCCATAGATATATCATTTTATTCATTCCAATATTATCTCAGAATTACAACAAACAAACAGACACACATCCACTTGCCACTTGCCTTTTCAGTGCAGCTGAAACTGAAAAGCTACTAAATTGTAATAAGAAAAAACAATTTCTTACAAAATAAGAATGAACATGAACAATGAAGTACACTAGTAATATGTAACACACATAAATTGCAAGTGTTTTCATGATAAAATCTATCTACTACTTTTAAGTGCAAGCTGATACAAATTCTAGAACAAGATGTTTATGGCAATGACCATGAGAAGAGCAGGGAAAGTGACAGCAGCAGAGAGGCGTGACGCTGGAGATGGAGCCTTGGCTGGTGCAGCTTCTGGAGAAGAAGAAGAGGCCATAACATTAACGCTAAGCTTCTGGCCGAGGGAGCAATGAAAAGGGAAGGCACAGGCGAAATAGTATTCACCGGTGCGATTAAGCTCGAACATGGTGGGTCCAGTGTCAAATGTTTCCATCTTTTTCTTGACATTGCAAGCTTTGAAGTCATCTTTTGAAAGTGTGACAACGTTATGGGTTCCAGTTGTGTAGTTGAAGACTGCAACAAAGAAATGAACAAGACATACACAAGCAAGTTATAACAAAATGTTTTCAATTCTGCATGGTAGAGACTAGAGAGAGAGAGTAATTACAAAGAATGTCGTTTAGATTAAACTTTGTGTTAGCAAGAAGATTGGAATAGAAGGAGGAGTTTTGAGTAGCAGGAATCATCCATGGAACTACATGCTTTGTAGCTTCTGTAGTGTGTGGTGTTGATGCCACAATCAGTAGCACCAGGATTGCAATGTCAGCTATATTGGCCATGAAACTATAAGAAATGTGTCTCTCAGGTTGCCCTTAATATCAGAAGAGAAGGTGTCTTGTGTAGGAGTTGGGATTGGAATGGCCTTATCTTTGTTCAAGTTGCAAGATATGGTTTATGGAGGCAGAGAATTGAGGGCATAGGCTAAGGTTAACCAATTACTTTCTTGTCTTAATTCATTGTGAAAATGATATATTGATATCACATGCACCTTTCATACAACTGCTTCTTTCATTGTAATTGGAATATAATAAAAGATTATATCTATCTTCTAAAGTCTCTGTGTTACACAGTCCACAAAAATTTCTGGACTGATACAAGAAATACCATATTAAAGTTTAACTACATACCATTTATTATTATTATTATTAGATTATTAGATATTAGATAAGACAAGATTTCTTTTTTCTTTCATTTTCTCACAATTAATGGATCAACAGACATGGCTGGCATTAAGTATCTTAAGAACAGAATATTAAATTTATGTGTATTTAATATCATTGGTAACTTTAGAATCATGTATTTTCAATAACATCATTCCACTTTATATTCTTTGTTGGCCAAAACCCCTAAAACAAATGATAAATTTATACTAGACATAACTGAAACTTGAGTGTAGAATATGGGAAAATGCTTTATGCAGATGTACATATAAATAAATTAGGCATTTGCTGAATATTGGGTTGGAAAAAAGGGACATCAGCATTTTTCTTATATTGCTTTTTATGAGAGAATATGACAATGGAATTGTATACAGTGGCTGGTCAAAAGTCAAAACCCTTCATCAGAGAATCAGCAGCATCAAAGCACACACAGATACTACCATGGTGGCCAAGCTATCAGCACTGATACTCTGCAACAAATCAATAAAATCAAATAGGAACCGGTTAATACCACTTTCAATCACATAGATTTTCAATGTTAATGTTTTTAAGCTTTCACTGAAATGATTTGCAGAAGAATAAAGAGCTATCTATTTCTCAAACATCACTCCACCTTCTCCTTCTGAAGCAATGCAATCAAGTTAATATTCTATGATTCATAAACACAATCATGATTCATGACTTATGAGAAAGATCTCTAATTTCTTATGGATTAGGCCTTACCACAATCATGATATACACAAAATTCCAAGGAACTATTATGAGGCTAAAGGTGAAATACAGCCAAGAAATAAAGTGAAGGAAATCTATCCACAAATCCAAAATTCATAAATAGCTGCTGGAAATCTATCTACAAATCTAGAATTTGTAAATAGCTGCTGGAAGTTATCGAAAAGAAGAGAGCAGCATCCGAGTCAGTTGAAAACATTCAAGAAAAAGGTTTTGGTTTACATTCACTTGATAGTTGATCCTCTAGATAGTTTCACACATGAACACAAATTTCCTAGAGTGATAAAGATCATCAACTGAAAGGAAAATAGCTTATATAACTGAGCATCCATAATAATAATAAACAAACAAGCATTACTAGAAAGGTACCTTAAGAGATAAGCGAGATGAATGCGCTGCATTAAGTCCGTGAAACCCAATATTATATGATATACTCCCATCTGCCTTGAACAGTCCATAGTTCTTCTCAGAACTTGGTCCAGGCTTTGAATCCTCGTTGAAAACCGCAAAGATGTATGCCTTCACAATATTTTTAGGCCTATGTGGAGTTCCTTTCCTCTTTGCAAGCCTTTTACGCAGGTTATAATTGTACGTCCGTGCATTTGTTATGTTTGCTCCAGCTTCATTTGGATCTCCGTTCGAGGCCCACCCAGTCTCAGTAACTATGACTTCCATCTTGTTGAATCCAGCATTCTCCAAAGCAGAATAAGCTGCATCAATCTGAGCATCAAGCATGTTATCATAGTGCAGGCGAAACTTCGGATCATAAATTCCCTTTGTCGGTTGAAAAAGAGCATAATTCAAATCTATATGTTCCGGATCACTTGCATAGGCTAGGGAAGGGTAAGCATTCAAACAGAAAGGCGAGCCAATTTGTGAGAAGAACTCTAATAGTGGCTTCATATACTGAGTAACACTATCCTTAAACTTACAAGAGGAGGGAGGGTACGAATTCGAAAATACAGCAAACGAGTTTGCAGTAGTGATCTCAATTTGCAGACCAAGTCTCTTCGTCGCATTATAAATATTTTTCGCAGCTCCCAAAAGTTCCCCCCACAAACTATAGTCATTCCCACCCAAAACTTCGTTCCCGATGGCAATTCCACGAATAGGCGTACCCGGAAGGAAAAGCTGCACATTGTCTCTGACCCAGTCCACAGCATGATCCGCATTCGAACTCATGTCTTGCAGCTGCCCGTTCGGAAGTCCAATCACAAGATTAAACCCAGTTCCACTGAATGCCTTGAGAACGCTGTGATCGGCATCATAGATTCTAACATTCCTTATCTTTGCTGCTCTGAGAAGAGTAACAACTTCATCAGGTGAGGGGATGTTATCTGCAATCCTCCCATAATTTATACCGTATGTTCCGGTGAATGTTTGCACTGTTAAGGGTACTGAAAATTAAAATGGAAATAGCTCCCATTAACATGATGTGACTGGAATAAATACATCACCAGAAACAACAACATGTATATGCCAACATCATGTCTAAAGCTATCTAGCTAGGAATTTGAAAACTCCAACCAAGGTTTGCTTAGATTAGAGCTACAAATTGTTACAACAGGTATAATCATCTTACATCAAAGGAACTGTGGTCCCAGGTGAAATCAGTAAGCAAAGACCAATTAATGTCATCATCATAATTTATTTAAGAAGAGACAAATTGAAACGCCAAAGAAAGAAAGAAAGAAAGAAAACTTGGTATCCATAAAAGACTCAAATTTTAAGAAGAAAATGACAAGAAAGGATCCAAAACTAAGCAAAGCAATATCATCATCATCAAGTATACAAGCACAGACCCATGTTCATAACTAATAAAAGATGAAATCAGAAGCATAAAGAAGAGAAAGAAAGTACCGATTTGAGTGAAGGAGAGCAGGAAGAAAAGGTGGAAGGGTCCATGAAGAAAGCAAGAAGAAGAGAAGTGATTGGCCATGAAGAAGAAGGTGAAGTGAGAGTGAGAGTGAGTTGAAGATGATGATTGGGTGGTCCAAAAGAGGGTCAAAATTGGAAATTGAAAAGATTGGTAAGAGTTGGAGGGAGTGCTTCTTCTTCTTCTTCGAGAGGCATGCCATAAGACAACAAAGGAACCAGCTTTAGAGCGTTTGGTGCGTTGAACTAGACCTTCAGCGCTTCTTCCATGGCCACTCTCTCTCTGAATGGCAAAGCTACGATCTTTGAATCGAAAGAGAGAGACTCTGGGAATCAGAACGGATTGAAAGAGTGGAAGAATGAAGAGAAAGGGAAAAGGCAAAAGGAAGGAACACGGAGAGTGGTTTTGGTCTTCTTATAGTCTTCAAAAATCAAAACTGCCACAAACTCTTCATTTTCTCAATTATTTTTTATTTATTTGAATCTTTCTTTCTTTTTTCCTTTTTTGTTTTCAATTTTTTTTTTAGGTTCAACAATAAGTGATCCCCCTTTTTCATATCATGAAAAAATAAGAATCTTTCTTTTCAAATAAATCTTGTTAATAAAAAAAATTAGAATCTTATTATGCTTGATACACTAAAGATTAACCACAAAATCAATTATCATTTCATTATAATATATATATTAAAATATAAAATACATATTAAAAATATTTAAATTATACATAAAATCATAAAAAAATAATTGTTCATTTAGCAATTAAATTTTGATGTGTTTGGTGTGCAAATATATAATTTGATTGAGGATTAGAGGAAATTATATAAAAAAATTTGTATGATGATGATCTAATAATTGAGTAGTATATTATATTGAAAAACAAATAAATAAAGAGTTTAATTTTAATGTATTAATAGTATAAAATTTTTTACATAATTATCCAATTAAATTTATACATTTATATAATTTTAAAATGAGTGAATTTATTAAATATATGTATAAAACTCTTTTATACGCATCGGATGAATTTTGTATAGCATAGTGAGAAAATGAGAGGTAGCTTCCATACTAAACTTGCTTCAATTGGTCAATGCCTTTGTTTTATTTATTTTGGTGATGCCATGTTTTTTGTTGTGTCTGTGGCTTAGTATTTTCCTTGTGAAGTCATTGTTTTGTTGAATCTCAGAGCGTGGAATTGACGCGCCTCTGAAGTTGGTAGCCGGTAGCCGACCTTGGTTATTCATATAGAGAGTCGGTAACATGATATGCCAGCACTTACAAAACAACAAACTATCTCCAATATCCTCATTCTCTTTTTCTATCTTCCACTTTTCTGCACTGTGCAATGCCGTATTTTTTCTTTTTGGAAAAGAAATTCCCACACAAAAATCGACAAATGTTGCCAAATTTGTTGGAATTTCATAACTCATGTTTGTGTACTTGAAGGAGCTGAAACTCTATTTTATCTCAAAATTTGAATCACAATTTAAAATATTCTTAAAATATATAATTATTTAATTTAGATAAAAAAAATTAAAATTATAATTCATATTAATCCTATTTTTATTTTCGTTAATGACACGTTAACATAAATTATTAAATAACACAATAATAATGAATTATGACTTAAATATAAGGAAATGATATTTAAAATACACTATGACATTTTTTGTTTTGAATTTTTTTGGATGAGTAAGTAAAAAATAAAATTGACAGTACATTTTATAATCTAAATTGAATAATTATAATTATAAATTTTAAAGATAATTTTAATTTATGATTTAAATTTCGGAATTAAATTGAATTTCAACTCGAATTTGAATACACAAAAGAGCAGGTAGAACAATTTGAATTAATTGAAATATTTTGGAAGGTAGATTTACAAAAGTGAGAAGCGCGTGAGATGAAGGTGGAATTGTATTGGATTGTGTGATAACATAACAGGTTACAATGTGTGTCAGTGACTGTGTCCGAGTCGCAGGTGAATCTCCTAACTCGTTCTTTCACTCACTCACGTGACCAACCACTTTCAATTCACTCAATTTTGAACTCAAAATGGAAACACACTTCACTGCCTCCTCCTATGCCAAATATGATTCTTTAATTTTTTTTTTCCTTCTTCAAAATTAAGAACATTATTAAATGATTTATTAGGAATTGCATTAGTCAGAGATCAGAGTGAAACGAATGAGAAATTAAAGCATATACATACGGTGGGATGAAGAATGTAATGAATAATCCTTCTATCATTAGCAGCTATATATGGCAAAATTTGTATTTAAAAGGATTAATCTTTAGTTATAACAATAAAAAGATCGAAGACTACAAAATGGCGATAACTTCAAATGGAAGCAGCCTTCAAAAGGCATACTCATTATTTAATACTACTATATATCTTCGTCTATGGCTCTTTAATTTGCCCTTTTCAACAAAGAAAAATAAAAAGTGTTAAAAAGCCATAAATCCCTAGTCAATATGAGATCATACCCTTGCACTAGTTTACTTTATACAATTTTCTTGGATCAATTTGATCATCATATATATAATACACAAACCACTCAAGATCATAAAGCATTAAAGTACTTGGAGATAAATAAATACCATAATATATATTACGAATAACCAATTCAAAATCTTAATCTTATTAAGAAATCAAACATTGACTATTTAAGTTTTAAGAAGGTGGAAGCACTTTTCTTAAACGATAAAACGCACCCAATAAGCTAAGCAATAATGCCCAATGTGAAAACTGAAAAGCCATCTTCTCTTTTATATCTTAAATTTGTAATACAGTTTCTTAGTTTCTTGTAAGGACAGTGTCATAGCCATAGATAGTAGTATACTACATAGTGTGACAAAGTTGTATATGATGATATTTTTCCACCAAAGAATGATGATTTCTCTTTCTCTTTCTCTTTAGAGCTGGCTTGGGAGAATAGGATAGTGTTTGGTTATAACGAAAAATTTCAAATAAAGTAGCTTTAGGCTCAACCACTGTTCATAACCCACGTAATGGAATCTGCTTTTTACGTATATCAACAATTCTTTCTTCTTCTTTCTATTTTTTCATATAAAAAAGTGATAACAAATTTGTATAGCTTACTTAACTCACCACTAGGGGTGTGAATGTGGCAATTCTTCCTCTCTACTCCAAGGCTTCAATGTCTATTAAATAAATTAAAATAAACAAATATCTTGTCTATTTATTTGTTAATACATTTGGTCGAAATATATCGATTAACTTAATTTTTAGAGGAGAGATCATTATATAAAAAATAATAAGACAAAAAAATTTATGAAGAATTTTACAATAAACTTATAGAACACAGTTTTCAATTTTTTACTTCATTTTATTATGAATAAACACTCAATTTGATTCCTGATATTTTTAATTTGAATAATATTATCATTCGTAATCCAAAAATCTCAGTCTAACATTAAATTATTTAAAAATTAAAATAAATAGATCTTTAAAATCGATTTGAAAATAACACTTTTTCAAAAATTTATTTGGTATCTTTTTCTTCAAAATTTATAAGTCTACTACAAGATGTTTTATGGGCTTATTTATTTTGTTACTCTTGTATTAATATTAATTATTATAGATATCAAACTTAAAAAATAATAGTACATGCAATGGATTTCACCTTTTTAATGGTGCAAGAGCAATATACAAGATAAAATATACATAAATAATTAAATACTATTTTTTTTCTTTAAATAACATAATCATGAATCAGCATCTCACTTGAAAGTTAGTAAAGTGATAAATACTAGAAGCTCAACAGCAAGTCAGCAAGACTAAAAAGGAAGATTTTTTCTTAAACGCGTCCCATCCAAAACCAAACGTGTGTTATTGACGGATCATTCATTGGATATTACATATATAATAATAATAATAATACAATTAATAATTGGATTTTAAGGCTTAAGCTAAATCATTTTGACTAAACTATGCTTTTATAGGAATAGGAATATTGATAATTGATGGAAGTAAAATTGTTTGCAAAGATGGAAGTCAAGTAGCGTGGCCAATTTGCATCCTTTAGTTCAAAATGACTGTAATGCCCTTGAGGATCCATGAAAAATGACTGGATCATATTAGATTGCAGAATCCAGCAACCTTATCTTCAAAAAAGTTCCAAACAGCCAATGTCTTGTGAATTTCTTGTCCAAAATGTAGGTAGGACAGAAATTAAGGAAGAAGTTTGAAGAGAAAAACAAAAAAAATATGGCTACAAATTTTCTCTCAACTGCTGCAAACACCTTCCTCCTACCATCATCATCTTCATCACAATCTTTGTCATATGTTTACTACCCCATCAAGTGCAGTGTGAAAAGACAATTAAACCCTCCAAGTGTTAGCAAGAGAGGGCTGTCCATCAGCATTGTCACAAGCTTAGTGCTTTCATTGGGTGGTAAGGGATGCTTTCTTGATGATGCTAATGCAGCAATACTTGAAGCAGATGATGATGAAGAACTCTTGGAAAAAGTGAAGAGGGACAGGAAGAAGAGGCTTGAGAGGCAAGGTGTTCTTAGTTCATCCAAGAAAGAAACAGGTCTCAATCTGATCCTCCACATATATTTGAAAAAGTTCATAATTTTGGGTTAAGATGCAGCATTCAGCCTATATTGTGATTTCTCACTGAAAGTGTTGATTTCATTTGTTTCTTTCTTTGAAAGTGTTGACTGGTTTTGTTCCATGCATGCTGGTACTGATATTTGACACCATGACCAGTGTAGATTGTAAAGTTCTTTCTGTTACTTGACAATGGTGATGAATATCTGTAGGGTATCTTCAGGATCTTGTTTACAAACTGAGTGAAGTTGGTCAAGCAATTGAAAACAATGATCTACCTAAAGCAGGTTCTGTCTTGGGGAAAGGCTCTGATACAGATTGGGTCCAAAAGGCTAATATAGCTTTGAATAAGGTACTTCTGCTTCCTCAATATAAGTTTGAAACTCTTGTTCTCAATTCTTACCACTGAAGGTTTAGATATGTATCTCACTAGTTTCAGTGTAACCCTTATAACAGCTGAGTGCAAGTGATGAAGAAAAGAGTGAGGTGGACATATTCAATTCTTCATTAGCTTCATTGATTTCATCAGGTCTGTGTCTAACAAACAAAGATTCAAATTTCATATACAAGACACAAAATATGATCTCTCAGAAGTCTTAATATGAACGGTTTTTCATTTTTTGTGCAGTTGCTAAGAATGATGTTGAGTCATCTAAGCTTGCTTTTGTGACTTCAGCAGCAGCCTTTGAGAAGTGGACCTCCATGACAGGGCTGGTTGGTCAGCTTAAGGGGCTTTAAGCTCAGGAATAGAACAAAAAACATTCAGACATTTTATTTCAGTTCAAAATTTATTTATTGATGAATATAGAGGAGAACTCCATTGACAGCCACTGCCTTGGTGCAGTCCCTTCTTGCTCAAGTATTCTGAGCTTGGTTATCAACTATCTCACCCAAACTTGCAATTTTGATGTCACTGGGAGTTTCATGAGATGTATTTTTCTTCACCTCACAATGAAAATACAAGGCACCTTTCAAGATGTTGTATTGTATCCGTATGGCAATGAAATTGTAGTGTTGTTCAAAGAATGAACCATTCTCTGATTTATTTCTTTGTTAGTTTAGTAGACAGAAACATAAGCCAATAACTACTCTAATCAAAACTTGAATGCCAATATAAGGGCATAAATGTTACCTTGGAAAATAGTGTAGGAGTAACAGGAATATTTAAAATCACCATAGTATATATGGTTACATCAGGTTCATATCACATTACAAGTGTCATACAACAGATTTGTGACAAACAGAGGAACTAGAAGCTACACATCACTCCAATACATGGAAGGATGGTGTACATTACAGGGGCTACTCTACAACTGTCTATGGTAGTTTTCAATAAACAATCATATAAAAATAACATTAACATTAACAACAAAAACTACAGTCATCCTCAGATGGATCTAAAGAGGGGTCAGAATGAGAGAGAGAAGAGAAGCCAAGAGTTTATTAAGTTGCCTGCTCAGGGCTTTGACCTAACCACTTCAGCTTCCATTCCCAGTCAACTCTGCCTCAGTCTTTGCATTTATATCATTAATCTTGTGATGCTCTTCATCATTCACTTTAGTTCCTTCTTTTTCCTTTGTTTCTCCTTCAAAATCATCAGTGCTTCTGTTGTTCTCTCCTTCAACCTCAATTTTTTTCTCAGCAATAGGTGCTGTTTCTGGTTTCTCTGACTCCCCAGCTCCAACGTCTTTCTTTGTCTCCTCCTCAATCTTTTCTTCACCTTTGTTCTGAGCACCATCAGAACCCTCAACTCCTTTGTTATCAAGTTTCTCTTTTTCAGCTTGAACTTCGTTATCAGCAGTCTTGGATTTTTCCTCATCATTAGGTATGTCAGCATTTTCTACAGCATCTGTGGATTCTTTGACCTCTGTTCCCTCTGCTTTCTTCCCATCTTCCTTATTTTCCTCCACAACATTCTTTTCCACCTCTAAATCTTTGCCATCCTTAGTTTCATCAGCTTCTTGCATTTGCACTTCTTTTGTCTCCTCTTTTTCTTCCTCCTTTTCATCTTTTTTTGAAGCAGATGATTTCTTGCCACGCTTCTTCGGGGGCTCACTTTCTGGTGGAGGAGCCACCTTGGCCTTCTCACTAATTCTTGCTGATCTTCTTGGGGTCTCGCCGGTGCCCCAATCAAATTCTGATGCAGCAGGGCCACCAGGGTGCGCTTTCAAATATTGCTCCAGCTGCTTCCTGTTATTGATCTCCTCTCCAGTTGGAGCAGTGAACACAATCTCATTTTTCTTTGGTGTTCCAGCCTTTTTGGGCAAGTACTGCAAGGAAAATATGATTTGAGAATTACCTTTATATTGAAAAGCATGAGACAAATTAACAATCGTAATACATAATAGAATTTGGTCGGGATTCTCATAGCAATCCTAATCTC